>OLMO02000297.1:8578868-8594228 GCA_900291935.2 Cassiopea xamachana
ATATATAATAAACTTAAAGTGTAAGAAGCTCTGGAGAGTCCCAATCTTTATTTCGGCGACAGAATATATAATACAACGTTCTTATGGCAATGGTCATTGTCCGTCTAATTAGATAGTTCTTTGTTGTCTCGTCAAAATTAAGGTCCTGTAACATGTCAATAAAATTCTTGCTGTGATAGTCGAAGACACCAAGTGCACTCATAGACAAGCTTACAAATCTAACTTCATTTAAATTTTTCTGTTGCTCCTCAACCAAGGTCTTGTATTTGAGCTGTTTCCTATGAGAATTGTTTCTTAAATTTGTCTCGAAACCTACTGTTAGTTCCAGAATGTAGAGACACTTATCAGGAATGACTAAAAGCAAATCTGGACGAAGACTATCACCTGTTAAAGCACAAGGGCTAATAAAACCTGGAATATCCACGTATAGAGAAGAGTTTTTGATAGACTGAAATGATTGTGCCAGAAAATAAAGGATAGAGTCATGACGCCATGTATATCTACCTTCTTCAAGATACTTCTTACAACCTGCAAGAACATGAAGTAAAGACTCAGGCTGTAAGCAGAAAGAAAAATCAGAATTAGGGGACATGCCCCATTTGGTAAGGTTAGTTCGATTAGGAAGGGAGTTGCTTATATATCGAATGGAAAAATTGAATATACTCTTGGGTAGGTGCCTTTGAGCTGTCGACCAGAGGTGGATGACTTTGGATAAGGACTTCTCGATCACATTGGAGAAGAAAGAGCCTTGATACATTAGATGATGTTTAAGTCTATCCTCGTGATCACTCTGGATGGCTTTTAACACGCCTTTTGTGTTTCTATATGTATCATATTGGATATTAGTATGCGAGGATGTAGACTTCCACAATGCCTGTATGTCTTTATTTTGAGATGTTCTAAGTGTATTTCTTAATAATAATGATAAAAATAAAGCTATAGGTCATACAACGTTGTTTCAGTAAGAGAGGAGTTCTGGGTCAGTCCTTGGTTTGTTTCTCATGCAAAAAATGTAATACGTGGTACGTATGATGATGGTGGTCATTTTCATTGTTATATAGTTGAGGTGAGGATTTTCAATGCCAAGCTCTTTGCACATGTCAAAAAACGATTAAGATGTTTGATCAAAAATACCAAGAGAACTTGTTGATAAGTTTATAAACTTTACCTAACGGTATGTTTTTTCAAAATGTTTTATGAGAGGTCGATACTTAATCTCCTTTTGTTGCGAATTGCGTTCGAGGTTAGTTTCAAAGCCGACTGTTAATTCTATAATGTAGAGGCATTTATCTTCAATACTTAGAAGCATATCAGGACGAAGACTTTCACCAGTTAGAATAGATGGCGATAGGTAACCTGGTAGATCTACAGATAGTTTAGATGGTTGTAATGACGGCAATGTTTGAGCCAGGAACTTTAGTACTGTATTGTGCCTCCATGTATAGCGACCTTGTTCTAAATACGATTTGCATCCAGCAACAACATGGAGGAGTAACTCGGACTTAAGGCAGAAAGAGCAATCAGGTGTGGTGGCAAGTTTCCACAGGTAGAGGTTTCTCCTATTAGCAAGAGTATTGTTTAGATATCTAATGGTGAAATTAAAGATGCTAGTAGGGAAGCTGCTTTGAGCTCTAGACCACAAGGAGTTGAGTCTCTTTAGGGATTTCTCCAGAAGGAATGATATGATGAAGCCTTGAGATGGCAGCTTAGAATGGAGCTTTTCGGCGTGATCAGCACGGACAATTTTTAGGACATGTTTTGTATTTTTATAAGTGTCATACTGGATGTTAGCTCCATAATTGGTGCTTTTCCATAGCTTTGTTATAGCATCGTCTTCCGAAGATTTCAGAGCAGAACGTAAGACAGTTTGGCATTGTATAAACTTAACAGATGGAAGTTGAAACGAAAGGCCAAAATTATTGTGTGAGAGGATGATGACACTTAGTGTTGCAGAAATGGGAAGTTCTAACCACTGGCGAATATATTTTGTGACGACAGTGTCAAGATGCTCACAAATCCATGTTTTAGACAAATCTGCTACAGTTAGATGCCAAGAGAGTTTGGAAAGAATATAGCGATGATAGAGTAACAATTTGTTTTTGGGGTGAATATACAAAGAGTCGACTGTTTGTAGCATGTCATGAAGGGAAGATAAAAGGAGATCTTTATGGTCTTTGTTATCCATTTCAATGTTGAAGAAGCGGCCAAGGTATTTGAATGATTCACCATTCTTGACAGTTGGGACACTCATAGAGTTGACGAGGAGTTTTGGTTGAAATTGCAGAGATCGAGTAGAGACCTTTTTATTCCAAATGTGATGCAGTTGTCTACGCGTATTTGCATGTAAGCCCATTGGCACCATCTAGTGAAGCAATTCAATAACAACTGGTTTTCACGTTCATTGCTTGTCACAACTGCTGCGTCGTCAGCAAATTGGAACCAGTGAATAGGATGGAATAAGCGGTCACTAGCATCATGTGGAGAAAAACCTAAGTGAGTATATTTTTCTTGCTTGATGAATTGTATAAATGTGTTAAAGCACAATTTGAACAAAAGGGGGCTAAGACAATCACCCTGCAGCACTCCACGCTGAAAGGGAATAGCCGGAGTAGTGAAACAATCAGAAATGATGTATAAAGATTTGCAATGAGTAGCTGAACAGCTTGAGGAATATGGTGGTATGACAGAACACTGTTAATCAAGTTGTGGTGAACCTCTCCAAAAGCATTCTTAAGGTCCAAGAGAGTGATAACTACAGAGCGTTGTTTTAAACGAGCCTTATTAATCACAGGGCCCATCATTGACGTATGTTCTAGAACACCGGAGACGCCATGGGTAAATCCTTTCTGAATCCGTTGTTCGACAAAACCATTTTGTTTGAGGAAAGAAAATATTGTATCGCGTAGACATGAAGTAAATATTTTTAAAGGGACAGATTGTAAAGTGATAGGTCTGAAGTTGGCAGGGCCGTCATGGTTACCTTTTTTGTGAACTAGAATAGTACATGCTCTTTTCCACGCGCTAAGGACACGACCAGATTTCCAGACAACAGCAAGTATTTCTGTTATTACCGTTCGAAGATAAGGGCACCTCTTAAAGCAGATCACTGATATTTGATCTAGCGGGCACGGACTTCCTGAAGTTTTCATCCTGCGAATAACGTTGGCTACTTTCTGGTAAGACGGGGGGTCAAAGTTAAAAGGGGTTGAAGGCTTTTCCAATAAATGAATCCAGCTGGGAATTGTAAATTAGCGAGTAGGCATCAGGAGCGGATTCAGGATATTTTCTGACCGTTGCAAATGAGAAAACGGGGAGGGTTCCCTAGAAAAAAATTGTCATGACCACGCCCTTTGCTTTTGCTATAAACGTAACCAACGCCTTTTGCATACTTAGAAACGCCAAGGAAAAGACATTTTTCTGTAGAATATTCAACCAACAAACAGCTATTAATTGGCAAATAAATTAAAATGTATGTTGGAATTCGCATTCGATAGCGAAGGTTCGGGGACCATGAAGCATATTTGGTGTACGAGGAAAGGCCTAAAGGGGCGCCTTGCTTTAGCCTTATCATAAAGTTCAACACCTTATGGATCATTGCATTTTGAGAAACGAAACTTTGCTTCGGAAATTAATCCAGAATTTAGTCAAATTTCCCAAACTTTCATATCCTGTTCTGGTTGTTATTAGTGAAAATAGTTGCAATTTCGAATACTTGTGTCTTTTTTGTGATGAAAAAGAATCACACAATGCACATTTCTTTGGGAAGATAAAGAATGCACTAGCACTGGACTAGAGACATTGCTTCAAAGTAAAAAAAGGTATTGATATTCAAACTCAAGCTCTAAACAACATTCCTCTGAGAATGAGCAATAAAAAAACCAATTTAATTTCATATTTACTACACATCCTAATCTGGACTAATAAAGAAAAAAGTATATTTCAGTGTATGACACTCCTATCAAAATCTATGAGAAGGTTAAATCCTCCCTCACTTTAAGCACAAATACAAGATAGGCTAGTATCCTACAGAGTTAAAATGACTTTGTTACTTTGTTGAATCCTACTTCTGCACATGCAAGCACGATTTCACAAAGAATGTCAATAAAACCCAAATGTTACAAGTTTCTCCTTATTTCTATGCCTCACTCAACTGAGGCCTTAACTTACAGGTCATATGAAGGCCTTACCATACAGGAAGCAACTGTCTTGCCCTTTTGTATTGACTGGCAGGAAATTGCATCCGCGAGAAATCACAGAGCTGCAATTTTGGCCGCCTCCTCTCAACAGATCCAATAAGGTTTATCTTCTTTGTGCACTCGTCTCTGATTTCATCAAAAACAGAACTTGAACAGGAATTTGCATAAGCTTCCAATAGGAGTTCCAGTAGATTTGCCATGCTGGATTTTCTTCAACACATCTTTTCAATTCCTTGATGCCTTGTGTTCGGCCTTCCTTCTGTTTGTAAGGAATCATATTTCATTGGCATGCAACGGTCAAGGTGTCTTGCCATTGGCTTGCAACCGTAAATCAAACTGACTGTTGCTCCCACCATTATTTTGCAACCCCTCAGAAATGCTTTTCATTGGTCAGCTCACAGATGACGAAGTTCGCGTCGTGTAGTAGTATGAGGGACTCCGGATAATGGCCAAGGGGCTATTGAGAACAGAGCCGCCAACTGCCTTTCCCCTTCAATTTGACTGGTGATGATCAGACCAAACCCAATAGATGTTGCTATGACGCTAGAAGGGCTGAGCCAAAAGAAAGACTCCGCCATAAGCATAAGCGATTGGGTTATTAACTGTCACAATAAATGGCAAAACATTTCATCTACATGTATTAGATCATGTATTGATACCTTCTGAAAAGAATATTCTGAGAACTCTCAAAAGAGGAATCTTTACTCAACCAATAAAGAACTACTGGGTTCCAAGAAACTGAAGATTTCAGCGAGGTTTGCATCGCTGGAAATCTGACGGTTGCAGCTGCAACGGTTGCAACCGTCTGTATCCGCCCCTGGGAATAACGGACGAAAACATTCTGATAAAGTGCTTAATACATACCTCACAAGAAAAGGACGGCAAGACCTTTAACGGCTTAGCAATAATTCTTTTTACAAAGCCCCAGAAATTTTTGGAAATTTCCTTGTCGTAATGTATGGCTGAAGAGGGAGAGCTGATTGGGAACTTGTTTGAGAGCTTAGTTCTAAGTAGACGTGAGACATATCTGATTTCGGATGTAGGAGCAGTAAGCATTTTGAGCCATTTCAGTGCCTTTTTCAATAAATTGGTGGAAAACTCCTTGTATTTGATTACAAGCTCTTTGTCTGTGTAGTTGTCAACAGTCCCGTAAGTAGCTTTGAAATAATTATAAATAGAATCGTTCATAAATTGAATAAAAGCGTCCAGATCAAGTGAGTAAGAATTAAAATCCCAATCTGCAAAAATTGACTTGAAGTAGTTATTTGCTAGATCCCATTCTTCATCCCTTTTTAGGCAACAAAATCCCAGGTTTTATGTTATGATATTCGAGCGAAGCAGCAGGTGCTTCCGTGTAATCATCCAATGAGCTGTCAGTATCTACATTTGAATTTCCAACCGCCACTTGATCCTCACTTAGGCCCTCAATGACTCTACAGCGTCTCTGATGCATTTTTAACCCTTTCACACCTTTACATATTTTACCGCAACTGCACTTTATGCCATTTATTTCATTCCCCTGGTCTACGTCATCGTCAGTCATAAAATCTCCAGCATTGGTGGATCCAACATTGTTAGGCATTCTTTTTCTGCATCGCCATTGATGCCGGCCTAACACCGCGAAATCTTTGCCACAGTACAAACAAACCATAAATATTGCGATCAAACACACTAGACGTAAATGACCCATGCTTATCCAATCTTTCAGTATAAATAATTTGATCCTTTCCAAATTGAAGTAAGGAGTAAGTTAGTAAGCCAAGTAATAGACTTTGAAACTACAGATTATGTAATGTACGTGTATACGCCATTACTCAACCATAGACATTTAAATAAGGTATTTGTTTATCATGTTTTTCAGTTCTTAATATGTTTGATGTCTGAGAAAATTGTGTTTTCTGCATTCGCATTTTTTGCTGTGATCTCGACTTTTTAGATGCAAATCGGATCACTTTGCTACATTCCTGCTGGTTATCTTCAAAAGTACAACAGCTTCAATTGTCTAATTTTCATGTTAATATTGTAGATTAGTGACTGTAATATCCGTTACATGCAAGCCTAAACCTCACAAATCCTTGATATGTAGGCCTTTTCGTGTTATGTGGGAAGTCAATTTCACTACGCATGATCACTTTTACCAGAGAAGTGCGTTTAACACAAAGTGATGGGACAATTTAAGAATGCATGATGTTGATATTATAGCATCAAATTACTGCCGCACTAAATTGACACTTACCGCAAATGACCGAATAACCATCCAGTGTATAATAACCTCCCTTACCCGAATAAGAACCCCTTGAAAAGAGCACAATTAAGCAATAAGCGCCCCCGTCGAATAAACACCCCATAGGCGGTAGAGAACTCTTCATTGACACAATTCTACTTGCGTACACGTTGTTTTAAATAAGAAAAAGGTTTATAAGAAAATGAGTCTCAAATGGTCAGAATCTTAAAAACATTCTAACAAAATCACGAGGCTCAATTTCCAAAACTAAGTGCTTGTATTGGCCAAAATCGATATTTTGTCTTTATTGCATTCAAAATGTTAGAGATGGAATTCAAATTCAGGTATACAATATTAATAACGAAAGTTTAAACCATTTTAGCCAGTTTATATCAGAAAAGTTAAGAAACATTTAAGAACATCTCAGGCTCGGTTTCGGAAAAGGGTAAGAAAATCGGGGCTCAGGCGAAATGACGGTTTTCTTATAAAAAACATGAAAGTGTGCTTAGTGGAATCCAACACAAAAAGTCAGCATTATAACGCTGTAATAACTATACTGTTCGTTATAGAGATTGTTTAATGAGTGGTCACCCCACAATTTTGGATGCTGCAAAGGTCAAATTAAAATTGAAATATTTATTTTGCGCTTTAGAATCTCGAAAGATGCTGATGATGATGAAGTTGGCATTGTAACTGCATAGTATTGCTTTTTTGATCTAGTTTAAGTGAAAACGTGCTGAATGGTGGAATATTTCTGCTCTTCTTACCTGTACTGAGCAATATTTAATAAGTGCGGCTGCCTTGTTCTACGGTGTTCCGTAACAATGGTAAGGCGCTGGGAAACAATTTTAAGGCGTTTGGAAGCAGTAGTAGGGCGATCTGATGCTATTGTACTGCATCTCAACCTTTAGACCACATGTGTCAAACTCAGGCCGGCTGGCCAAATTTAGTCTCAAACGTAATTATAATTGGCCTGAGAGATCATATCAAATTTGAATTAGAGCTGGCCCATGGTTTATACCATATCCTTTATTTCAAATTCAATTTCTCATGCCTTTGTAACATCAAGATTTAGTTGTTCCATATTCGGTGCTTAAGTAAAATTAAAGTTGGTTTCCATATGAAGACGTTAAACACTACCTATCAACTACAGTTACTTCTTGAATGAAAAGAGTCTGGCCTAGGTACGGTGCCAGCCATAGCAGACTGGGGAGATTTTGGGTGCCACATCCCAAAAGTGTAAGGTAATTTGTTTGCCACACCCCCGTGACGACGCCAGTGGTCTGGCCCCTTCACTTTACTTCATCACTTACTTTTGGCCAACTGTGAGTTTGAGTTTGACTCCCCTGCTCTAGACAATAGTTTGGTATCTTCTGATGTGCAAAGTTGCTGTAAACAATAGGAGGAAGAAATGATTGTAGAAGTGTCAAATGTTGTTCAAAGTTTATTGTGTAGTGCTCGACAACAATCGCAAGGAACCAGATAAGAATGGCAAGGCGCTCTGATAATAATAGTACGGCGTTATGATGCTATTGTGTGACACATCAAACTTCAAACAATATGCCACGGCATCTTTTCATGTTTAGACCAGATTCTAGCA
Source organism: Cassiopea xamachana (assembly GCA_900291935.2). Taxonomy (NCBI): domain Eukaryota; kingdom Metazoa; phylum Cnidaria; class Scyphozoa; order Rhizostomeae; family Cassiopeidae; genus Cassiopea; species Cassiopea xamachana. The sequence goes on from OLMO02000297.1 coordinate 8,586,889, forward strand.
TCAATATATGTCGTTGACTCTTGTTACTTATACAGGCCCATAGCTAAGGGGGGCAAGGCCCCCTGAAGTTTGAAAGTATAGCTTTGTGCCCCCACAGAAAATATAGCTTGAAAAACTTTCAAAGCAGGTACTAGTTGCTGTTTTTCTCTCTTTCTGTGCCTTTGTTCACTAAGAGATTAACACTATATAGATTGGAGAACAAAGTCTTTAACCTTCAGTTAAAACAGATTGTGGGGTCAATTTTCCTTCTCTGCATAAAGATCAATGATGAAAATAACTTCCATCTTATTTGAAAAATGGCATTTTTTTGACGTTCCAGAGTTTATGAACTTAAAAATTTTCTTGGAGCAAGCCCCCAGCCCCTCTAACATTTTTCTACTGACTAAGAGCTTTGCCATTCTACTTTCACACAGCAAGTTGCACTTTATTCTTTGCTGGACCACTTCATTTCTATCCCTTTTAACTATTTTTCTTCACATCACTGGTATTTTGCAAAATTCTTGCTGTTTCTTAGTCTATGTGCATTTTTGTCAATTTTGATAACTGCTTTCACAGAGGTTCTCATCCTGATATATGCTCACTGCTCTCGCCTCGACTTGCTTTACTCGGAATTTAAGTTCAAGTTAAAGTTCATTCATTCATTTCAAAATTCCAAAACAACACAAACTTCTTTTAATCGACAACTACATATAACATTAATAACAACAAAAACAAAATAATAGCTTACAAGAAAGCTAAACACAAATACAAGACAATATTAAAACATTAAAATAATATGGTAATATATAACTAATCTAATCTGAAGAGAGTTTGTACGTATAGAATTTCTTAAGGAGAAGCTCTCTCAATAGTTATACTAATTGAGGAGAGAGCACCCCTCAGTACTAAAAGCACATTATTTTGCAATTGTACCACCTTCAGTTCGTTAGATTTTAGAACTATTTAGAAATATTTTTAATTTGGTATTTTGTGGATAGTATATAGGATTTGAGTTTGAGACGAAAAATGGAGACAGAAGAGGATTGTTTAATGACATTAGAAATACTGTTCCAAGTTTTGGCGCCTGTGTATCTAACATATCTTAAACCATATTGCAATGTATTTTAATGAGACATAAATATATCACCTTTAGAAGCCTGCCTTATATCATATTGATGAAATGTTGTCAAAGTTTCAAAAAAATTATGAAAAACTAAAGGAGAACTCTTATTGACAGACTCATATGCAAAAGTAAGAAGCTTTAAATCAAATAAATCATATAGCTTAATAATTCTAAGATCAGAAAAAATTTGAGTAGATGGAGAAGTAAATCTTTTAAAAGCAATAGCCCTAACAACTCATTTTGAAGAAGATATATTGGTTTAGTATAGGTGTCATAGCTAAGGCCCAAAATGATGATTCCGTACTGGACAAATGAGGAAAATAATGAATTATATAAAGATACTAGGAAACTAGTTGGTGGAAGACGCCTCATTCTGAAGAATATACCACATTTTCTTGAAAGTTTTTTGGAAAGTTCACTTAACTGATACTTTCTGCTTAGATTTTCATCCAAAAGGAGACCAAGGAACTTAGCATATTTAGCCTGTTTTACATATTAACTGCCAATTTTTAGATTGATGCTGTCATTCAATGAATTTTGTGTAGAGTGAAAAACAACAAAGTTTCTTTTATCAATATTTAAAACAAGTTTGTTGGCGTCAAGCCAGTTTTTGACATGTCTGAGCTCTTTGTTTACAACTTTTTGAAGATTGCTTAGACTATGAGGTTCTAAGTAGATGTTTATATCATCAGCAAAGAGATAAAAGGACAACTTGGAAGATGAGTTGGGAAGATCATTGATGCAAATTAAGAACAAAGGTGACCCAACACCAGATCCCTGGGGTACACCACAAGTAGCATTCAATTCATTGAAGCTACAACCACTTACAGATACAAACTGACTTCTGTTAATAAGATAAGATCTAAACCATGTCAAGGCTATACTTCGAATGCCATAGTGTTCTAGTTTTTCAAGAAGGATCTGATGATTAACGGTATCAAAAACTTTTTCAGGTCAAGAAAGATTCCACATCTAAATATTTTGTTATCAAAAGAATTTTTGATTGATTCTGCCATGATGATCACTGCATGATTAACAGAATGGCTAGCACGAAAACCGAATTGGAAGCATATAAAATATTGTGAACTTCTAAAAAAAATATAGTCTCTTGTAAATTAATTTCTCTGCAATCTTACTGAAAATGAATGAGAGAAATATTGGTCTATAGTATGAAGCAGTCATGGAGTAACCCTTCTTGAATAAAAGGATGACCTTGGCTTGCGGCATTTTTTTTGTAAAAATATCTGACTGACATGATTCATTCATGATAAGGGACAGGGGGGAAGAAATATGAGGTGATAGAAATGTCGAATTTTAAAGGTATACTATTTCGACCTGTTGACTTACCAGATTTAAACAAATCTATTACATCAGATATTTCACATGGGGCTGCTGGAAGTATGAAGAAAGAATGTGGGTTTTTATTATCAAGACATTCCAAAGCAGACTTTCGGGACCTGGGTATATTATTTGTATCACTATCAGCTACCTTAACAAAACAATTGTGTAGCATATTTGCCATAGCTGTTGAATCATTTATCAAATTTCCATTAGTCTTTTAGTTTGTCGATAACATTTACATGATTGTTCTTGATTCTAATGATTGACCTTATTCCAGTTCACAGCAATTTCATATTATTACTATCAATATTGAAATAACTATGAAAGTACTTTGTCTTACTTTTTTTAAGTTCCACCACAACACGTTTTCCAAATTGTTTATATAATTGTTTAGTTGCTGCATCTGATCTTTTCCTTAATCCTTTTAGCAATTTGTCTCTAACACTCATCATTTTCTGAATTCTATTAGCTATCCATGGCCTAGGATGTAACTTGATATAGTTTTTAGTAAGCTTTTTCAATGGAGTATGCTTTTCACGATGTCATCAACATCGACAAGAAATCTACTGAATTTTGCACACACATTCCTATGATTGTCATTTAGGCACTCAAAGTCAAGGTTTATAAAGTCAGCTAGAAACTTTCACTGATCAAAATAAAAGTAGTTGTGTTAATAATATGACTGCGTCTTGTTTGCTATACCTGCCTTTCTAACAATTAAGAACTGTAGAAAGTGATCTGCACTTTGTGTCAAAATGTTATCACTTATGGTATTTAAATTATAAGTATTAGAAAAAATATTGTCAGTAATAGTAGAAGAATGTTCAAATACTCGTGTTGGATGGGTTATATATGGAAGAAAATGCTGAGAAAGAAGAGCACTGAAAAATTCTCAGTTAGGAGTATGAGAGTCATAATTTATTAGGTTGATATTGAAGTCATCCAGTTTGAAAACATCCTTATTTGTAACAGAGGGATTTGATAAAGTCCTTTCAAAATATTCATAGAAATATTCAATTTCAGAACTTGAACACTAAAATGTTCAATTTTGGAATTAATTTGCTCAGAGTTGTGCCTAGACAAGTTTTGTTTGTGGTGCGTTTTCAAGAATATTTGACAAAAATTTGGCCAACTTTGTAAAAAGGGATGAGAAATTAAACCCTTTTTACCCCCCTCCCCCAACTTCTAGAGCTTGAGAAAATTAAGAGAAATTTGGGTCATTAAGATTAGGGTTAGGGTTTTTGGAAGGGTTAGGGTTTGCGTTAGTTTTCTTACTTCCGCCATTATGAATTTGTCCATATATGGTAAAAAATGCGTTGTTTTGTAAGGTACTTTGAATTCTATGTTTGTAACCATTATGTATTCCATATTCTTATCCAGCTTGGTGAGTACTTTCGCTTGATGTAAAATTGTTTAGAAAGTTGTTGACGACTTATATCTTGACATCAGCCGGATTCAATTGCGATATTTGTTTCGAGATTTTCTCTCGATAAATATTTGCAAGATTTTGTTCAGTTATTTCCATTGGAGATTCGCCTTGACATGAAATGAGAAACTGATCTTGTCGTTTCGAAAGAGAGTGGCCTGATTGGTTCTTACATTTGCACATGATACATTCTAGACAATGGGTTACCGTACCTAGATGAATTTCAACTTCCTTCCAATACAGCTTGCAATCACATGAAGCCCAAAACAGTGTTTCTATCAATTTCCCTTGACTGCCTTAAGTAGAATTGCCTGCTATAGTCGAATTTAGCTTAAGCCCATTTGAAGCCAAGTGTTTTTGTTGACGGTCACGACAAATGGAAATACATGGTTCTCGTACAGGGCTGCTAAAGTTTGGACCAGTTTACAAAGGCAAACACTACAGGCATCTTCCTAAAGTCGTTTTAAATCTTATGCAACATTTAATTAGTTTATTGTTTGAGCTTTCTTTTCCCAAATTGCATATGTTCTAAGTGATTTGTAAAAATTATAAATATGCTTTGTACTACTTTACTTTTAACTCTAATTACTTGTAAATGATAGGCCACTTGAAAATCAGCTACGGCTGAAGGGCTACCTCTCAATGTTTTTATTTTTATAATTGAGATAAAATCTCCTGCCAGCAGATGCTGGTCAGTCAAACCTGAATGAAGTCCATCTTCGTGTACTATACACTTTTCAAATGAGGACATGAAGCTGATCATTTTTTAATTCAACTTTCTCAGCTTTGAAATGATAGTTTGAGACCTCTATCATGTAAGATCCCCTGATGTTGAGCTCAAACGTACATACTCAAGCATTACTACATCATCAAAACTAGCTGGCCCAACAAAATCCTCTACCATAATTTCAATGCATATGAACGTAGGCTCATTGCGCTATCGTCTAAAAATGAAGTTGATGAAAGGAATTATTCCACTACGGGGCTATTCAATAAATACGCAATGCTAAAACTGCCATTTCTGAAACATCCACTCCCATCTTCACGCTATATCACATTTGTTTAGAAGGCCCCCTTCCGTTGTGTAAACATTTAGACCAAACATCTTCCCCCCCCCATGCACAACAGCCCAGATCCAAAATTTATCTTTAACTAGTAAAATGGTAGAGAAGATCACTTTTCATTTCATTTTCATTTGGAAATTATTTGAGGGAGCCCTTCCGCAAACAATGCTGGTTTTCAAAGGCCCCTCCAAATAAAATACAAATATATTAAGAGAAAAAATATATAGTTGAAATCAAATTACAAAATTACCTTTAAAAGCGAAATTCCACCTTTTGAAATAGTAATAAAATGAAAGTAAATAAGAATTAAGAGAGCAATATAAAATCAATTGTGAACAAACTACGCTGTTCAAAAGTGCTCCGATAGGCTGCTTGCTTGCAGGTAGCTGAAAGGCTGTTCCAAAGTTTCTCACCTCTAAACGAAAAGAATTTATTGCCGTTTTCTGTACCTATTTTTGGTAATCTGAGATCTGTTGATGTGTTGCGTAGTCCATATGATGCACTTTGCGAATTTTTGCTAAACAAACTGCGTAAATATTAACGCTCGAGTTCATTCTTGCATTTAAATACCATTGTTTTGGATTCAATGTCGACTAGTTCAATAATAGTTTTCCACCCCAATTTCTCAATCAATTGATTGCAGGGGGTGTCGAAACTACTTTTTCTTACAATTCTAGCAGCCCTGTTTTGCAAAGGACTAATCTCATTTGTACCTGCACAGCCCCATACCAAACAACAGTATCGGAATGGAGCTCTACAATGCTAGTATAGAAACTTGTCAAGGCTGAGAATGGTAAAACAATTTTTAGCATGTTTTAGAATCCCAATCAAGTACTTAATTTCTCCAATCAAGGCTGTTATCTAAAAGGACTCCAAGGTATTTAATTTTGCTAATAACTGCAGGTGTCGTTCCATGAACTTTTACTTGTCGATTCTGGTTAGACTTATCAAGATCTTTCCCTTTAGCTTTGGTAGAAGCCAACATTGATTGAGTGTTAGCTACATTAAAGGACAACTTATTGCTAATCAACCAAGCATCTAGGCGCGAGAGATCCTCGTTTAAAGCCTCAATTACACAAACTCGTGTCATCTGCATACACGGAAATGGTGGAATCTTTTCCCGTTCTTGGTAGATCATTAATATACACAAGAAAAAGGAGTTCACCTTCCTAAACATCAAAGAAATGGGACTAGGGCAAGAGAAAAAGTAGCATATATACTGCCGAGTAACGTTAAATATCATGACTTCTCTATTCCTGATATGTCAGCATTGTAGCTTTTGGGAGTGGACACCAAATGAGCATCTTCATTTCACTGTTGTGGGGAATAATTTTTCTAACTAGATACTCAACACGGTAGCTTACCTTTTACAAATTCGTTGTTCCAATAGATTGCTGCTACACTGTTGAAGAATAATAGCAAAACTGAGACCTTTACCAATTCATTGGCCATTTTTGTAGGTGAATAAATGCCAACTGATCAAGATCCTGTACGCAGAAACTCTAACTCAGTGCACGGTAACTTCCCGTCAGTGACGTATTTGTCGAAATCATAGGTTCCTAATCTTTGATTGGTTAAGAGCTCTTATCACATCTAAATTCTCCTTACCCTATTAGCCAACAGTACATCTGAAAATTAACAACAAATACCCCTCACAGCTAAATCTAGACCAAATTTAGCCATTTTTACCACCTTCCAAATAAATAACATCGTGCAAAATGTGTATTGAGATATTAAGGCTTTCCCTCAAAAAATTAGTATTGCGATAAACTTTACTCGTTAAATATTTTCCGCAGATCATAAGTTATGAAGCTTTGAAGTTCAGTGATACCTACTTCCATAATATCGGGTATCAAGGAGGGAACGAATCATTTTATTCTCGAGACAAAAAACAGCATTTGAAAGAACTTGCTATTTTCCTTAAACATTTGAAACTTCGTAAATTTATTAGCACACCATTTTTGCACTTGGCACTAAATTTTGTGCAGTCGCTATTTATGATGCCTTGAATTTTGAGCTCAAAGCTCATAGCCCAGATAAGCGAATCAACTCCCTCACTTTTCCCAAAGTTTTACAAGGCTAGTAATGAAACCATCCTAATTGTCCTAGCCTGTGTAAAGAATCGACTAGTTTGCTTGAACGCAGTGCAATTGATTTGAGTTCGAAATCGTTTCTCCAGTTTCTAATAGAGTCTATGCAACAACGGCGAAAATCTTGTTCTCTTCCATCAGCAATTTTTCTTACAGGAAGTGAATTCACACTCCATACCATTGATTAAGGATGCAAACAGGGCATCACACAAGCTGTGCAAATATGGATTAATGCCTATTAAGTTCCAGGAAAATGGGCAATGGTGTATTGCCCAACTTCCTGAAAAATGTACCTCTTAACTTCGGTCATGGGCTCA
>OLMO02000297.1:8594328-8627559 GCA_900291935.2 Cassiopea xamachana
ACTCGTAGGTTTTTACTCGTAACTATAAACTCTGTATATATACGACTAATTGCGGAGGAGCGTTGCACGTGACGAAGTATCCAACAAGACATGTGTGCTGGGATCGTTGAGATAGAAGTACTCTTTGTGTGTCTGCCCAGCGTTTTTTCTTTTTAAACTATCTAGTAAGCAAATCTAGTTTGTGACAAGCCTCTACGAAGTGTGTCTTACGTATTGAGCTTCACCTCGTATATGTAAAAAGAACAATTCTAAAGTTAATTGTGAGTCGGCCATAGCACAACACCTTATTGGAAATCCAGAATGCGCCAAAACATATACAGACGGCAATTTTCGGATCATTGGGCAAGCAAGATCGTCTTTTCATTTAAGTGTTTTGAAATCTGTTTACATATAGACTCAAAGCCCAGTCTTGTATAGACAAAAAGAGTTTGTTTTCTCATTGGGACTGTTCAAGTAAACAATGGTAATAGGTCCTAATTGGTCACACTTGGGGCCACTTAGACGCATCCTATCACATTAACCGCATCTGGATATATATTTCGGTAAACCTTTAGGTTACTATCCGATGTTCTCATACTCTGATGAGTGTCGGACGAAAAAAAGCTTTCAAGTATGTCAAAAGAATGATGCCGCTTCTTCGTGCTGTGGAAAAGTTCTGTAGTACCAACAGACTATATGAATATTTAATAAGTGCAGCTGCCAAATAACTGCCCTTACTGGAATAACCGCCCAGCATCGATGACAAATTTAAGAATAATCACCCCGGGTAGCTATTCGGTCATCTACGGCAGTCGTTTTTTCGATAAATAATTTAGGTACCAATCGCTTATTATCTCTCAGGGAGGTCTCAAACAACGGGCCAATTGTGCAGGGTCAAAACTTGTTGTGCTTCAAAACTTTTTTATTGTAGAAGTGTCATGCGTTGTTTTACGGTGTTCCATAACAATGGTAAGGCGCTGGAAAACAATTTTAAGGTGTTTGGAAGCAGTAGTATGGTGATCTGATGCTATTGTACTGCATCTTAACCTTTAGACCACGTGTGCCAAGCTCAGGGCCGCTGGCCAAATATAGTCTCAAACGTAATCATAATTGGCCCGAGAGATCCTATCAAATTTGCATTAGAGCTGGCCCATGGTTTATACCATATCTTTTACTTCAAATTTAATTTTCTAATGTCTTTATGATATCAAGATTTAGTTGTCCCTGATTCTGAGTTTAAATAAAATTAAAGTTGGTTTCCATATGAAGATGTTAAGCACTACATATTAGCTACAGTTACTTCTTCAATTAACAGAGTCTGGCCTAGGTCCAGTGCCAGCCATAGTAGACTGGGGGCATTTTGGGTGCCACACCCAAAAAGTATAACGTAATTTGTTTGCCACACCCCCGTGACGCCGCAACTGGTCTGGCCCATGACTACTTCACCGCTTACTTTTGGCCCACTGTGAATTTGATTTTGACACCCCTGCTCTGGACAATAGTTTGGTATCTTCTGATGTGCAAAAGTTGCTGTAAACAACAGGAGGGAGAAGTGATTGTAGAATTGTCAAATGCTGTTCAATGTTTATTGTGTGGTGCTCGACAACAATTGTTGCAAGGAACCAAATAAGAATGGCAAGGCGCTCTGATAGTAATAGTAAGGCGCTATGATGCTATTGTGTGACATATCAAACTTCAAACAGCATGCCACGGCATCTTTTCATGTTTAGACCAGAATTTAACGTCAATATATGTCGTTGACTCTTGTCACTTATACAGGCCCGTAGACAAGGGGGGAAGGCATTGAAAATATAGCTTTGTGCGGCCTATAGAAAACATAACTTGAAAAAATTTCAAAGCAGGTACTATTTGCTGTTTTTCTCTTTTTATGTGCCTTTAGTTCACTAAGAGATTAGCACTTTATAGATCGGAGAACGAAGTCTTCAAACTTCAGTTAAAACAGATTTTGGGATCAATTTTCCTTCTCTGCATAGAGATCAATGATAAACATAACTTCCATCTCATTTGAGAAATGGCATTTTTCGATGTTCCAGAGCATATGAACGTAAAAATTTATAATTTAAAAATTATACTAATCGAGGAGAGAGAGCATCCCAAGTACTGAAAGCACATTATTTTGCAATTGTACCACCTTTAGTTTGTTAGATTTTAGAAATGTTTATAAGTATTTTAAACTTGGTGTTTTTTGGATAGTATATAGGATTTGAGTTTGAGACTAAAAATGGAGACAGAAGGGGATTGTTTGATGGCATTAGAAATACTGTTCCAAGATTTGGCATCTGCATATCTAACAGATCTTAAATCATATTGCATTGTATTTTAGTGAAGCATAAATATATCACCTTTAGATGCCTGCCTTATATCATATTGATGACCTGCTGTCAAAGTTTCAAAAAAATTTGAAAGACTAAAGGAGAAGTCTTATTGATAGATTCATATGCAAAAGTAAGAAGCTTTAAACCAAATAAATCATATAGCTTAAAAATTCTAAGATCAGAAAAAATTGAAGTAGATGGAGACGTAAATCTTTTGAAAGCAATAGCCCTAACAACTGTTTTTTGAAGAAGATATCTTGGTTTAGTATAGGTGTCATAGCTAAGGCCCCAAACGATGATTCCATACTGGACAAATGAGGACAATAATCAATTAAACACAGCTACTAGAACACTAGTTGGTAGAAGACGCCTCATTCTGAAGAATATACCACATTTTCTTGAAAGTTTTTTGGAAAGTTCACTTAAATGATACTTTCTGCTTAGATTTTCATCCAAAAGGAGACCAAGGAACTTAGCATATTTAGCCTGTTTTACATATTGACTGCCAATTTTATATTGATGCTGTCATTCAATGAATTTTGTGTAGAGTGAAAAATAACAAAGTTTCTTTTATCAATATTTAAAACAAGTTTGTTGGCGTCAAGCCAGTTTTTGACATGTCTGAGCTCTTTGTTTGCAACTTTTTGAAGATTGCTTAGACTATGAGGTTCTAAGTAGTTGTTTATATCATCAGCAAAGAGATAAAAGGACAACTTGGAAGATGAGTTGGGAAGATCATTGATGCAAATTAAGAACAAAGGTGACCCAAGACCAGATCCCTGGGGTACACCACAAGTAGCATTCAATTCATTGAAGCTACAACCACTTACAGATACAAACTGATTTCTGTTAATAAGATAAGATCTAAACTATGTCAAGGCTGTACTTCGAATGCCATAGTGTTCTAGTTTTTCAAGAAGGATCTGATGATTAACGGTATCAAAAACTTTTTCAGGTCAAGAAAGATTCCACATCCAAATATTTTGTTATCAAAAGAATTTTTGATTGATTCTGCCATGATGATCACTGCATGATTAACAGAATGGCTAGCACGAAAACCGAATTGGAAGCATATAAAATATTGTGAACTTCTAAAAAAAAATCTAGTCTCTTGTAAATTAATTTCTCTGCAATCTTACTGAAAATGGATGAGAGAAATATTGGTCTATAGTATGAAGCAGTCATGGAGTAACCCTTCTTGAATAAAAGGATGACCTTGGCTTGCTGCATTTTTTTTGTAAAAATATCTGACTGACATGATCCATTCATGATAAGGGACAGGGGGGAAGAAATATGAGGTGATAGAAATGTCGAATTTTAAAGGTATACTATTTGGACCTGTTGACTTACCAGATTCAAACAAATCTACTATATCAGATATTTCACATGGGGCTGCTGGAAATATGAAGAAAGAATGTGGGTTTTTATTATCAAGACATTCCAAAGGTGACTTTCGGGACTTGGGTATATTATTTGTATCACGATCAGCTACCTTAACAAAACAATTGTTTAACATATTTGCCATAGCTGTTGAATCATTTATCAAATTTCAATTAGTCTTTTAGTTTGTCGATAACATTTACATGATTGTTCTTGATTCTAATGATTCACCTTATTGCAGTTCACAACAATCAATTTCATATTATTACTATTAATATTGAAATAATTATGAAAGTGCTTTGTCTTACTTTGTTTAAGTTCCACCACAACACGGTTTATAAATTGTTTATATAGTTGTTTAGTTGCTGCATCTGATCTTTTCCTTAATCCTTTTAGCAATTTGTCTCTAACACTCGGCATTTTCTGAATTCTATTAGCTATCCATGGCCTAGCCTGTAACTTGATATAGTTTTTAGTAAGCTTTTTCAATGGAGTATGCTTTTCACGATGTCATCAACATCGACAAGAAATCTACTGAATTTTGCACACACATTCCTATGATTGTCATTTAGGTACTCAAAGTCAAGGTTTATGAAGTCAGCTAGAAACTTTCACTGATCAAAATTAAAGTAGTTGTGTTGATAATATGACTGCGTCTTGTTTGCTATACCTGCCTTTCTAACAATTAAGAACTGTAGAAAGTGATCTGCACCTTGTGCCAAAATGTTATCACTTATGGTATTTAAATTATAAGTATTGGAAAAAATATTGTCAGTAATAGTAGAAGAATGTTCAAATACTCGTGTTGGATGGATTATATATGGAAGAAAAGGCTGAGAAAGAAGAGCACTGACAAAATTACAGGTAGGAGTATGAGAGTCATAATTTAGTAGGTTGATATTGAAGTCATCCAATTTGAAAACATCCTTATTTGTAACAGAGGGATTTGATAAAGTCCTTTCAAAATATTCATAGAAATGTTCAATTTCAGAACTTGAACACTAAAATGTTCAATTTTGGAATAAATTTGCTCAGAGTTTTGCCTAGACAAGCTTTGTTTGTGGTGCGTTTTCAAGAATATTTGACAAAAATTTGGCCAACTTTGTAAAAAGGGATGAGAGATTAAACCCTTTTTACCCCCCTCCCCCAACTTCTAGAGCTTGAGAAAATTAAGAGAAATTTGGGTCATTAAGATTAGGGTTAGGGTTTTTGGAAGGGTTAGGGTTTGCGTTAGTTTTCTTACTTCCGCCATTATGAATTTGTCGAAATATGGTAAAAAATGCGTTGTTTTGTAAGGTACTTTGTATTCTATGTTTGTAACCATTATGTATTCCATATTCTTATCCAGCTTGGTGAGTACTTTCGCTTGATGTAAAATTGTTTAGAAAGTTGTTGACGACTTATATCTTGACATCAGCCGGATTCAATTGCGATATTTGTCTCGAGATTTTCTCTCGATAAATATTTGCAAGGAGATTTTGTTCAGTTATTTCCATTGGAGATTCGCCTTGACATGAAATGAGAAACTGATCTTGTCGTTTCGAAAGAGAGTGGCCTGATTGGTTCTTACATTTGCACATGACACATTTTAGACAATGGGTTACCGCACCTAGATGAATTTCAACTTCCTTCCAGTACAGCTTGCAGTCACATGAAGCCCCAAAACAGTGTTTCTCTCCATTTGCCTTGACTGCCTTAGGTAGAATTGCATGCTATAGTCCAATTTAGCTTAAGCCCATTTGAAGCCAAGTGTTGTTGTTGACGGTCAGGACAAATGGACATACATGGTTCTCGTACAGGTGTGCTAAAGTTTGGACCAGTTTACAAAGGCAAATACAACAGGCATCTTCCAAAAGTAGTTTTAACTCTTATGCAACATTTAATTAGTTTATTGTCTGAGCTTTCTTTTCCCAAATTGCATATTTTCTAAGTGATTTGTAAAAATTATAAATATGCTTTGTACTACTTTACTTTTAAATTTAATTACTTGTAAATGATGGGCCACTTGAAAATCAGCTACGGCTGAAGGGCTACCTCTCAATATTTTTATTTTTATAATTGAGGTAAAATCTCCTGGCAGCAGATGCTGGTCAGTCATACCTGAATGAAGTCCACCTTTGTGTACTATACACTTTTCAAATGAGGAAACGAAGTTGATCATTTTTTAATTCAACTTTCTCAGCTTTGAAATAATAGTTTGAGAGCTCTGTCATGAAACATCCCCTGAAGTTGAGTTCAAACTTACGTACTCAAGCATTACTACATCATCAAAACTAGCTTGCCCAACAAAATCCTCTACCATAATTTCAATACATCTGAACGTTGGCTCATTGCGCTATCTTCTGAAAATGAAGTTGATGAAAGGAATTATTCCAATACGGGGCTATTCAATAAATACGCCACGCTAAAACTGCCATTTTTGAAACATCCAACCCCATCTTCACGCCATATCACGTTTGTTTAGAAGACCCTCTTGCTTTGTGTCACATTTAGACCAAACAATGCTGGTTTTCAAGGGCCCCTCCAAATAAAATACAAATATATTAAGAGAAAAAATACATAGTTGAAATCAAAGTACAACATTATCTTTAAAAGCGAAATTGCAACTTTTGAAATAGTAATAAAATGAAAATAAATGAGAATTAGGAGAGCAATATAAAATCAATTGTGAACAAACTACGCTGTTCAAAAGTGCTCCGGTAGGCTGCTTGCTTGCAGGTAGCTGAAAGGCTGTTCCAAAGTTTCTCACCTCTAAATGAAAAGGATTTATTGCCGTTTTCTGTACCTATTTTTGGTAATCCGAGATCTATTGATGTATTGCGTAGTCCATATGATTCACTTGGCGAATTTTTGCAAAACAAACTGCGTAAATATTAAGGGTAGAGTTCATTCTTGCATTTAAATACCATGTTTTTGGATTCAATGTCGACTAGTTCAATAATAGTTTTCCACCCCAATTTCTCAATCAATTGATTGCAGGGGGTGTCGAAACTACTGTTTCTTACAATTCTAGCAGCCCTGTTTTGCAAAGGACTAATCTTTTTTGTACCTGCACAGCCCCATACCGAACAACAGTATCGGAATGTTATCTAAAAGGACTCCGAGGTATTTAATTTTGCTAATAACTTCAGGTGTCGTTCCATGAACTTTTACTTGTCGATTCTGGTTAGACTTATCAAGGGCTTTCCTTGTAGCTTTGGTAGAAGTCAACATTGATTGAGTTTTAGCTACATTAAAGGACAACTTATTGCTAATCAACCAAGCATCTAGGCGCGAGAGATCCTCCTTTAAGGCCTGAATTACACAAACTCGTGTCATCAGCATACACGGAAATGGTGGAATCTCTTCCCGCTCTTGGTAGATCATTAATATACACAAGAAAAAGGAGTTCACCTTCCTAAACATCAAAGAAATAGGACTAGGGCAAGAGAAAAAGTAGCATAAATACTGCCGAGTAACATTTAGTATCATGATTTCTCTATTCCTGATATGTCAGCATTGTAGCTTTTGAGAGTGGACACCAAATGAGTATCTTCATGCTTTTTCATTGCTTTTGGGGAGTAAGTTTTCCAATTAGGTACTCAACACGGTAGCTTACCTTTTACAAATTCGTTGTTCCAATAGATCGCTGCTACACTGTTGAAGAATAATAGCAAAACTGAGACCTTTGCCAATTCATTGGCCATTTTTGTAGCTGAATAAATGCCAACTGGTCAAGATCCTGAACGCAGAAACTCTTAACTCAGTGCACGGTAACTTCCTGTCAGTGACGTATTTGCTGAAATCATAGGTTCCGAATCTTTGATTGGTTAAGAGCTCTTATCATATCTAAATTCTCCTTACCCTATTAGCCAATAGTACATCTGAAAATTAACAACAAATGCCCCTCACAGCTAAATCTAGGCTAACTTTAGCCAATGTTACCACCTTCCAAATAAATAACATCGTGTAAAATGTGTTTTGAGACATTAAGGCTTCTCCTCGAAAATGAGTATTGCGATAAACTTTACTCGTTAACTATTTTCCGCAGATCATAAGTTATGATGTTTTGAAGTTCAGTGATACCTACTTCCATAAAATTGCGTATCAAGGACGGAATGAATCATTTGATTCTCGAGACAAAAAACAGCATTTGAAAGAACTTGCTATTTTCCTTAAACATTTGAAACTTCGTAAATTTATTAGCACACCATTTTTGCACTTGGCACTAAATTTTGTGCAGTCGCTATTTATGATGCCTTGAATTTTGAGCTCAAAGCTCATAGCCCAGATAAGCGAATCAACTCCCTAACTTTTCCCAAAGTTTTACAAGGCTAGTAATGAAACCATCCTAATTGTCCTAGTCTGTGTAAAGAATCGACTAGTTTGCTTGAACGCAGTGTAATTGATTTGAGTTCGAAATCGTTTCTCCAGTTTCTAATAGAGTCTATGCAACAACGGCGAAAATCTTGTTCTCTTCCATCAGCAATTTTTCTTACAGGAAGTGAATTCACACTCCATACCATTGATTAAGGATGCAAACAGGGCATGACACAAGCTGTGCAAATATGGATTAATGCCTATTAAGTTCCAGGAAAATGGGCAATGGTGTATTGCCCAACTTCCTGAAAAATGTACCTCTTAACTTCGGTCATGGGCTCAGGGAAACAATAAATTTAAGGCCAGAGCAATAGATCTGCCTCAACCTGTTGGAGAAAGTACCATAAGGAGGAAGTTCAGTAGAGAAAGAGAAGACTGCAACAGTAGAAGTACCGAGCCTATAAAATGGTGGTATGGGAGAGTGGGAGTGTGATAAATCTTGGCTAACTTTTCTTCTTACCCAAACACGCCCTTCTAGCTTGCGATATGACGCAGGGCAATTTAAAAGGATTTTTCACTGGTGGGGCTTAAGAAGAGGGCACTTAATCTAAATGAAGAATATGCAGTTTAAAAGGTTCGCAAAATTACTCTTAAAATATTGCTATCGACCAGTGATTCCCAAATTATTATATATGGTGGTTTCTTGCTATATGCTTTTTCTATTTGCAGTCTCTGGAGCAGAGGTGGTTTCAAAGTTAGCGTGGCTGCTAGGACACATTTTAAGCTCCATCCCTAGCTTCCTAAGAAATTCAGCAAAATACATTGTCAGTTGCAGAACTATCATTTTTATCATAGAAACCCAATTCTGTAGGCCTGTCCTTATGAATGCTAGTAAATGAAAGAAAATGAACACCTCTACCAGAGGCCATGGGTTGAACGGGAAAAGAAGGGTCTGGGGGCTGAGCTTCCAGGAGAATTTTCCAAATCACTCATTTTGCTTTGGCTTCGAATGCATCTCCCAATGTCAAGGATAGTATGAACAACATGGAATTTTTATAGTTTGCGGCAACTTTTTACAAGACATGGTGACTAGAAGATAGTATCTTGGCCAGATGTAATTGAATTTGACTCAAACTCTCTCCAAATTGATTCAAATTTCAATTATCAAGTAGTAATAAATAAAGCAAAATCTAAAAAGTCCCTGAATGATAAAGGGCACTTAAGTCGTAGGAAAAACATGTTTCACTAAAGGGGCAATGAAAGGGGCTGGTGGGGAATTTCCCCACCACTTTGTACCATAAAAAGTTTCCTGATATGATGCATACAGCACCTTACTCCTCCACATCCCATGGTGCCTAGGGGTCCTGACATAGGCTATCCCAGTGCCAAAGCCCTACCACTTACATCATTAACTAGGGTTAAACAAGTCTAACCCCTGTTGAACAAGAGACCCGTGCTAAGTGCTAGGATATTTATAACATGGCATTGCAATGCTTACACTCTTTTGTGTTTTAATACAATTGAAACAGTGCCACCACCAATCAGAATTGGTTCTCAAAGCCTAGGAACCGCTCGCGGCCGCGGACACGTTTTTGGCCGCTGTTGCACGGACCCTTTACTGAAAACTGGAGACACGATTTCAAATAGAACTCAACTAATCTTCGTTCAAGTCAACCAGTTGAGTCTGTACACAGACTAAATCGTCCCTGATCATCATCCCCCGATTAATTTTTTATGTTGCGCTTAAGAATTCGCCAGATAGAGAGACAAGGATTCGTTGACTGCTCTCTATCGATTCCCAAATAAGACTGACTTATGTTCTACACAAAACAAGGGGTTCTTCACATGTTAATTAGTGCCACTAGGGCAAGGGGTATGATGACAGCTAGGGAGTTAACACAATCATTACACCATTCCCCCCTTAACTTAGTGGGTGACATACTCTCCAAACCTCAAAGGGGGTTGAATGTTTTGCCTCAAACGTCCTGAGCAAGTATATTGCTGCTTATCTTGCCCAGAATTCATTTCCACAGGGGCATCACCCTTAGCAAAACTGATGTCCATAGACTGGCACTGGGGAAACTGTGGCCTCCTGGCTTATTGGAACAAAACACAACTTAAGGTTGTCGTGATGGGCAACCATTTCCTTACCAACCTTTGAGCGTATTCTATAATTAACCCCTTGCCTGGACAGGACCTTATATGGTCCAATCCATCTACCTCCAAACTTCCATGACTTTGGGCGCCTCAACCAAACTGATGAGCCAGGGATAAACGGGGACTACTTGCTGGTAACTGATGACTGAGAGTTTTGTTGTTTCTGCCTACTCTGATGTAAATTTGCTCTTGCTTTGTGACTTAAGCTATGTAATGCTTTCCTGACTGACTGACTGTATTCATACTGACTACTGGGGTGCTTCAAAGGAATATCTAAATCNCCAACTCTAGAGGAGTTCTGGGGCTACGACCAAAGACTAGCTCATAGGGACTAAAGCCAGTTGACTCATGGCAGCTGGTATTATAAGCATAAACTGCAAGGCTGACCCAGCTATCCCAGCCATCCTTATGTTCAGACACAAATGCAGCAAGCATTTCTTGCAATGCACGATTCTGCCTTTCAACCTGTCCATCACAATTCAACCTTTCAACCGTGGTTCGTGACTTGTGAATGCACATAAGGCTGCAAGCCTCCTGCATCAAATTACTCTCAAAGTTTCTGCCTTGATCAGAATGAATGATGGTTGGTGGCCCAAACCTACTGAAAACTCTGTTAACTTAGATGTTGATCACTTATTGAAGTGATCCATGACAACAAGTAAATGCTTTTTGCCACGAGCCAGCTCAGGAAGTGGGCCCATATAATCCATTGCCCAAAAATCAAAAGGTTCATTCACTTCAAAAGGTTGTAAGAGGGCCTTGCCATTTTGAGAATTCAACTTAGTTTGAGCACAAAAATTATTTTTTGTACGAAGTAGTGTCCTCTTCATGCCTAGATGACCTGAAAAGGGAATGCTATGAGTGCCTTGTAAAACCGAATCAATGAAGCTAGTGGGAATTACAAAGGAATACTCTGGTATAGGACCTTTCTCAACTAAGGAAGTATTGACCAGTAAGCCATTGATAATATGCAATCTGTCCCAACAATGCCAGAAAACTCTAAGAATAGGGTCCTTTGCCCAGACAAAGAAGGGGATTTATTAGATTTTAGCTCAATGATCTTACTAAGTCGTGCACTGCTAATTGAGACTGTTGCAGACTAGCTCCATGAGTGATGGCAGTGGAGCAAGCAGTTGAGGAACCCTTATTTGTCAGCTCACCTGGATGAAATAAGGGTTCTTGTAAGGGAAGGCGCGATAGGGCATCTGCGTTCCCATTGGCTGAGCCTGGTCTATGGAACACCATAAAGTCATATTCTTGGAGATCCATGACCCACCTACCTATTTGCCCTTTTGGTTCAACTGAATGTAGCCAGCGCAAAGCACTATGATCTGTGACAAGAGTGAAAGGTCTGCCAAGAAGATAGGCACGGAAGCGAGCTGTAGCAAATTCTACTGCAAGGGCCTCTTTTTCAGTGGCAAAGTACCATTTCTCCCGGTTAGACAAGGATCGGCTTGCATATGAGATTACATGTTCTTGGCCTAAACTGTCTCTCTGAGTGAGAACAGCACCTAGGCAAAGGTCTGAAGCATCTGTTTGTAGATTAAAGCGCTGATCAAATTTAGGATAGGAAAGACCTGGGGCAGAACAAAGTAGCTGTTGTAGGATTTGAAATGCACTTTGTTATGGAGCACCCCAATGAAACTTTGAGGCCTTTTTGGGCTAAAGCTACTAGGGATGCAGAAATAGAAGCAAATTTGGGAATAAATCTTCTATAATACCCAGCAAGGCCTAGAAGTGTTCTTACTTGTTCAACATTTTGGGAGATGCCAAATCAGACACAGATGCGATCTTCTTAGGGTCAGTATGCACCCCAGCAGAGGAGAAAATATGGCGTAAAAACAATACTTGGTCTTCACCAAAAAAGTATTTAGTAGCTTTGACTTTAAAATTATGTTCCCTGAATCTGGTTAGTACAAGTGCCAAGCGCCCATATTGTTGTTGCAAATTGCAGGAAAGAATTATGATATCATCAAAATAACAAAGGCAAGTTTCAAATGTTAACCCGATAAGACAATTTCAATGGCACGTTGGAAAGTAGCAGTTCCACCAGAGACCCAAATTGGAAGACAAAGGAACTCCCAGAGACCATCTGGTGTAACAAAGGCAGTTTTTTCACGGTCTTTAAGGTCAACACTGACCTGCCAGTACCCAGATCTGAGATCAAGTGTACTAAACGTTTGTGAATCTTGCAAAGCATCAAGGAGGTCATCAATCCTGGGAAGGGGATGGGCATCTTTCTTTGTGACTTCATTTAACTTGCGATAATCTATAAAAAAACGAAAGGTACCATCCTTTTTTTACTAACACAATTGGTGAAGCCCAGGGACTACAACTTGCCTGGATAACACCTTGAACTAACATTTCTGCAACTTGCTTTCTAGTTTCTTCACGATAAGCATAAGATAATCTTCTTGGGTATTGACGAATGGGCCTAGAATCACCTGTATCAATATTGTGCTGCACTACATTAGTATGCTCCAGGGTTTCCTCAATAATACCAGAAACATGAACAGTGTATTAAGAATGCTTTGTTTTTCATGCACATTAAGAGAAGGACTCAGAGCTGCTTCCAATTGGTGCTGTATGGCTACAAGAGTGGCTGTGCTGCATGTTATAGATGAATCATTCTCTGACAGAGTTGAGGCTAGGAGCTCACTTTGAACTAGCAGAATGAAATTACTTACTCGTTGTCCTGCATACAATCGAATATCAGCAGTTGCAGTATTCAATAAACGAACTGGAATGCAATTAGATGATCCCTGGCAAACAGAATAGGAAGCAAGAATGATGGACGGCAGGGAAGAGCTGCCTAAAAGAGGTGATCACATACCTAGCTCCCCTTGACAACTTTTTGGAATACTACAACTGACTATAACTTCAGTCCTACCTGGAATACAAATATTTGACTACAGCTTGACAGGAACAGGACCCTTAGTTGAAGACTGAACGAGTAAACAGGGCGAGATTGCATCAGAGTTGTTTGGTGCATTCCCACCAGGCAAGGAATGTTGCGGTAGAGGACAGGGGGCTAGAGAAATATGTGGACGCAAGGGTGTTATACCATGGACCCCCACAATAGAATACATTCCACTTTCAGCGTAGGAGAGTTATAAAACATTACGGGCTAAAAAGTCCCATCCCAAGATGCACTGTAGTGGCTGAAAAAGGAGGGAAGAAACTAAAAAAGTACCTGAATATGGTGCAGAGCCATTACATGGGAATAACAACTGAGTGTGTATTGCACCTTCAATCTTTAATGGCTCACCAGTGATGCTAATGCAAGAGGAAATGCTATTGCTTATTACTGGTAATTGCCTCATCTGATCAAAAACATGCTTGCTAACAAAAGATTTCATGGAGCCAGTGTCTATTAAAGCATGGACATCTACCCCACGTAAAGCACACTTAATCAAGGGCTCAGACCAAGAATATGGCGCAAAGCCAACAGAGAAAACACGGGGGTTACCTTAAATCCAGCCCTTTATTGAGGAACCCCTTTGAAGTTTAAAGGATATGAAGATGTTGGAGTTGCAGTGCTAGTAGTAGGCAGGGATTGTCGATTTGCTGGTCCATTAAATACATAATTGTTGGCACACTCTTCTTTGCGATGACCCCAGCCAATACACAGGCTGCACTGTGTGTCCCATGGAAAGGATCACGCATAGTGTCCAAACTGATTGCAATTAAAACAGCGTACACCACGTCTTTGCCGGCTTTCCACATCCCGCCATCTTTGAGCAGTGTGGTCTCAGTTTGGTGGTGGCTTCAGTGGCTTTGGTGGCTTCGGTGGCTTCGGTGGCTTTGGTGGCTCTTGTAGAGACTGTTGACTACTGCTCTTCTGATTCGATGTCAGAGCGGCAATGGCTGCAGTAAATTCGACAATCTAAGCATGGAGTGAGTCCTGGTAAGCATCAACAACATCCTGGGGGTGAAGTCATGGTTGATTGCACGTCCCTCGTAGTCTGTGCAATGAACTGCATGAAAGTGTTGAACGAATTCAACCATGGACGTGAGCTTGAGGGTGAGTCATGCTCCAAAAGTTGCAACTTTATTTGGTTGGGCAGACCTCGGAGAAATTGTCTCCCTAATAGGGCTTGCTTGGCGGAATCACTCAGGCCCGGGTTAGCTTTTGATAAAATGTCCTCAAGGGCCCAAAGGAAAACGAAGGATCTTCGTTCGGACGAAGGTAGCGGCTTTCAAATTCTGCATAAAAACATTCGCGATCAACGACTGGACATGAGCGATCCCAAAGGAACTTAACAAGATGTGCATATGTATCCTTTTGGGCATCTGCCAGGCTATGAAAATAGGCTGCAGCTGGGCCCCGGAGAAAAGCAGGTAGTTTCCGTAATTTTGCGGTAGCATCCCAATTATTTGCATTAGCACAACATTCAAACTGTTGTGGCAACAAAATCACCCGCTTGGAACGTCTCAGGAATAATAGCAGATGTTGTATCCTACTCAAAAAGGTATTGCACAGTAAGACTAGCACTCTTAAAGCATCAACAATCAGTCCTTCTTCTCTATCTATCTGCTCTCCAGGGAGTCCATAGTATAAACTATTTACAAGAATATGACATCACTTCCCCTCTTAAAGAAAAAGTTCAGGGGATCAGGCTAGATGGAATCAAATCTCCATATCTCACTGGTTGAGTCCTATTTCTCGTTGTTTGACGGCGTACATTGCTCTCATGCGCATGTTCCTGTTCTGGTCGAAATTCTTCTCTGGTCATATCCTGTTCTGCATCACAATCATTCTCATTCTGCGAGTCCACCCGAGCTTTAAATTTCTTAAAATGCGACACATTTCTCATTATACGTCGTTTCTTGTTTTCGGCAGTTATCATTGTTCCTTTCCGTTGAATGACTGTGTATGGAACTGTATCAAATTTTGAAGAGAACTTGTTCTTATATTGTTGTTTCGCAAGTACCAAATCTCCCACTGCAATGTCACTTTCTTTCGCGCGTCTTCGCGTATCTATGTACTCTTTTTGATACTTCTGGGCCTTCTCTTCATTCTCTCGAGCAATTTTGTGCTTGTTTACAATGCCTTTTCGCTTAAGTGTAGGCAGCTTGCCACGAACAGGTCTGTTGAATAATAATTCACATGGCGCAATCTTAGTAGTCGAATGTGTCGTTGTACGGTATTGGAGAAGGAACCGTTGTAGTTCTTGCTTCCAAAATTTTCCTTCAACAATTGTGGCCTGAATTACTTTTTCCAATGATTGATTGAATTTCTCAACTTCACCATTTGCTTGCGGCCACCTTGGTGTTATCGGGTGATGCTTCGAACCTCTCACTTTCACATATCGACTAAATTCCTCACTGTTGAAAGGAGGTCCGTTATCCGATATAATGCGCTCTGGAATACCGTGTACGGCAAAAATTCGATCCAATTCAATAAACAATGAGCTTGCTTTAGTGGAATAAACGATTGCCACTTCTGGGAAACGCGAATATCTTTCTATCACTACAAGCAAATATTCACCTGTTGGCAGTGGACCACAATAATCCACGTGTACTTGTTCCCAGGGATTGTTTGGCATCCCTGTTTGTTGGATGGGGGCCAGTGGAGCTGGCTTGCCAACAGCCTGACATGCGAGACAGGACTCTAAAGTTTTCTGCACTAGTTCATCCATACTGACAAACCACACCTTTTCTCGCAATAAAGCTTTTGTTTTAGACACACCCTGGTGACTCTCATAGGCAATATCAACTGCTCTCTGATGCAGACTGTCTGGAATTATAATTCTTGGCCCACGAAGTATAATGTTATTGAAACCAATAGTAATTTCGTCCTTAATTGGTTTGTATTGCTTCACAGCCTCCCAATGGCCAGTACGTATTGCGGCACGAAGTCCTTGCAACGTTCGATCTGCAGTTGTTGCCTCAGATATTTCCGTAATCATCATAGCTTTTGGAACTGAGAATTGAGTAACGAAATTGATGAATGCTTCCGTTTCTTCTGCAATTTCATATGAATCAATGCTAGAGCCAGGATGCCTTGACAAATAATCTGCCGGGTTGTCTGCACCGGCTTTGTATTGCACAACAAACTTATAGGGCTGCAAACGTAACACCCAGCGTTCAATTCTAGCGGATGGCCTTCAGGTTGGTGTCCCGTATGTAATCTCCAAGGGCTTATGATCCGTGATGAGTGTAAATTCTTGTCCGTATAAATACATGTGAAAGTGTTCGATGCCCCATACGATGCTCAAAGCCTCTTTTTCAGTTTGAGAGTATCTCTTCTCAACTTCAGTTAGAGATCGACTTGCATAGGCAATTACTTTGTAATCCGAGTTGAGGCCCTGTGCCAGAATGTTCAATTCTAGCGGATGGCCTTCAGGTTGGTGTCCCGTATGTAATCTCCAAGGGCTTATGAACCGTGATGAGTGTAAATTCTTGTCCGTATAAATATATGTGGAAGCGTTTGATGCCCCATACGATGCTCAAAGCCTCTTTTTCAGTTTGAGAGTATCTCTTCTCAACTTCAGTTAGAGATCGACTTGCATAGGCAATTACTCTGTAATCCGAGTTGAGGCCCTGTGCCAGAATGGCAGAAATACCGACCGGACTTGCGTCTACCGTAACAGTGGTGTGTTTGGACATGTTGAAATAACCCATTACTGGCGCGGCTGATAAGGCATTCATCAATGTCATGAATGCATTCTGATGTGCATCAGACCATTCGAAACGAGCATTTTTCTTCAGTAGCTCACGCAAAGGTGCTGTTATTGTTGCATAGTTTTGAATATACTTGGTGCTATAATTGGACATGCCTAATAGACTTCTAACTTCTTGAGCGTTTCGTGGAGTAGACAAGTTCTGCAAGTCTGTAACTCGTTTTGGATTGGGGCGTGTGCCCTCCGCAGAAAATATCTGTCCGAAGAATGATAATGTAGGCTGAAGAAAACTGCATTTTTGTGAATTGAGCGTTAGTCCTTGCTCAAACAAACGATGTAGACAGTTGCGAAGTGCCGTGTCGTGCTCTTCACGTGTTTTTCCGTGCACTATAATATCGTCTGCTATATTACAAACCCCTTGTATCCCTTGAAGGCTTTGCTGCAAAGCATGCTGGAATATTTCAGCACTGGCGTTAATGCCATAAGCCAGCCGTTTGTATCGAAATAAACCGATATGTGTACTGAACGTGGTGATGCAACGGCTCATCTCAGATAGAGGCAAGTGATGGTACGCTTGGGCTAAGTCCAATTTGGAATAATATTTGGCCCCATTCAAATCAAAACTGATATCATTTACCGTAGGGATTGGGTATCGCACACGGTGTATGGCTTGATTTGCCATGCGCATGTCAACACATATACGTATTGAACCGTATTTCTTCGGCACAGCAACAATAGGCGAAACCCACGGTGTCGGCTGTGTCTCGGGGACAGCTTCTATAATATCCTCCTTCAGAAGATCTTGTACAGCATGTTTCACTTTCTTTCGAATATGAAAGGGAATCCTCTTTTGGGGCTGTGCTTGGGGAATCGCCTCCTTATCGATGTTCAATTTTACAGCATGATTTTTTATCTTGCCCAGCCCAGTACACACCTCTTTGTATTCTTGGATAATGCGTTGTACCACGTGATCTTTGGTGTTGACTAAGGACCCTGTTTTATCAGCAATTGTATTCAAATTGAATTTGACAACACTCAGTTCCTGAGCAGTGCTTCCTGATAATAAGCATCCGATATCCTTCTCGTGCATGACATAGAACGTAGTAACACAATACTTCGATTTCGACTCGACCATCGTCTCAAACTTTCCTTTGAATTCAACCGGTTGCTTTGAGGTGAAAGGGTATGCTTTAATTTTGGTTGGATGCAATTTAACTGCTTTCAATTTTTCAAAAGTACTTCGATCCAACACATTTATGGATGCTCCAGTATCCACCATCAAAGATGTTGATTGCCCACCAATCTTTATTTTAGCATATGGGCAACCTGTGTGCTTGTTTAGAGACGTGTCTTTAATTGTATACAAATACTCATCATCACTTGAGTCTGTGTCATGATGCTTATGGAGGTGTAAGGGATTTACTAAATTTCTCTTGCCTGA
Organism: Cassiopea xamachana; assembly: GCA_900291935.2. Classification (NCBI taxonomy): domain Eukaryota; kingdom Metazoa; phylum Cnidaria; class Scyphozoa; order Rhizostomeae; family Cassiopeidae; genus Cassiopea; species Cassiopea xamachana. The sequence continues at coordinate 8,612,547 of OLMO02000297.1, forward strand.
TGGGGGTTTAACTGCCGTCTGGTTTGAGGTTTGTCCTTTTGCTTTGCCTTTGCTGCGGCAGACACTTGCAAAGTGGTCACTTTTATGACAATTCCGAGAGAGTTTTCCCTTTGCAGGGCACTGTTGTTCATGTGGCCATGCTCCGCCACAACTATAGCACTTACGTTGCTGGGAATTTGCTGATTTAGAGCGTGAACGTGAAAACGGTTTGCTACCGGAGTTTCCTCTACCCTTGACTCGATGTCTTTGGCCTGATACGAGCTCGTCTCATCTCTTCGACCATCAATGAGCATCTCTTTTAATGAATAGGCCGGATCACGTAAGGCTCGTTTCCGTATGCGCGAGGAACGCCCTCCGATAATTATCTGCTACTCTATCTCGAAATCTGCGTCGTGGAAATCACAGACCTTGGCCATATTTCGAAGACGTGTGTGAAACTGATCTAGAGATTCCTTTTCCCCTTGTTTAAGTTCTCGAAAACGGTACCCCTCGTATCTCCGATTCTTTTGCGGCTCGAAGTACTGTGTAAGCTTCTCTTTTGCCAACTCGAAGTCACTGTCTCCACCAACATCAGTTAACTGAGCAAAAATCTCCCGAACTTGAGTACCAGCCTGATATAATAACAACGCACGCTGTCGTTCCTTATCAGTGATACCAGTATCGAGGAGAAATGTATTAAACTCGCGTAACCACAAGGCCCACCTCGAAGCAAGACTAAGGCCTAGTTCCGCATCCACAACAAACGGAGGTACCGTTGCAAGTTAATAGAAGCCATGCTTCTAGCACGAAATTCTGAAACTAGAAGATCAGAACACCGCAGGGAACGTAAAACTCGTCGCCAATGTTGTATCCTACTCAAAAAGGTATTGCACAGTAAGACTAGCACTCTTAAAACATCAACAATCAGTCCTTCTTCTCTATCTATCTGCTCTCCAGGGAGTCCATAGTATAAACTATTTACAAGAATATGACAGCAGACATACTTGATACTTGATCACTCAGCTCTATTCCTCTGTCACCAGTTGTTGCGTTTAAGAGTTGGCTAGAGAGAGACAAGAATTCGTTGACTGCTTTCTATCGATTCCCAAATAAGACTGACTTATGTTCTACATAAAACAAGACGTTCTGCACATGTTAATTAGTGCCCGCTAGGGCAAGGGGTATGATGACAACTAGGGAGTTAAGACAATCGTTACATATCTTTGCATATACCTTTCAGTCACCGGCGGCCCACCGGCGATGAGCACTCTTCCGTTGAGAATTATATTCATATTCATATTGTTTTTACACGAATAACCCTTCAGCTATATTAAAATAAACTAAACGACACATCATAATAATTTAATTATATCATAATGTTCTAGTCCAATATTATGAAGAAAAATTACAATAAATCTTAGCCTTTTCTACCAAGGGGTCGTGTTTGATTTATTTTCATCTCATCAAATACATTTTCAATTGTTTTTTTAAGGGGATTTCATTCCAGGTTTTAAAATCTGAGTATGAAAATCCTTTCTTGGCATACTCTAGATTATACTTAGGAATCTGGATATTTTTACAGAATTGTGTATTGTATCTGGATTAATGGGGCCTCAAGTGGTGCTTGTTCCATAGATTTTCCGGACATAGCTTGTTAAAGATCTTATAAACGATAACGGAACGATCAAATGTAATAAGCTGTTCAACAGCTAGGAATTTAGGTGTCTAGTTGTCTTTTATCCTGGACGTATGAATCATAGAATATTAAAGTGAAACTGAAATGAAAGTCATTTTTTGTAGTATTGAAGCCAATCAAACTTCTGAAACAGCCGGCCACCCACCGGTGACTTACCGCAGTCATGTTTCCATATAGATTTCTCGAGGTCGCTGGCACCACAATAGAGAAAATGTTGAACAAGTTTCAACTTTTCTTCGATGTCTGTGGTGGCTCGCCGTTGGGTCGCCGGCAGTTGAAATAAAGTGTTTCCATTAAAGAATTCAATGTCTCCAATGAGTCGCCGGTGGGTCGCCGGCACTAGAAAGTTATATGGAAACCAGGCTTTAAGGTGAGCTAGCCCAGTCACGCGGAGTAAAATTGCCAATGCGCATGTATCACAGACCACGAGTTTGTAGACGATGGCTTCCATATTTGCACTGACATTCCAATCGAACTAATTAGGCTCAAGAATTCGCCATGTGAAGACGGAATATAAAACAGCTCGGCTGGATGACCTAGCACGGTTTGCCAGTAAAGCGGTGTATAACAGAGGTACGACGAAAGAGCGAAGAATTCTAGGTAGGCACACAAACATGAGCGTAACTTTCATATTTTCGTTATGGGGGACTGTCATACCACTGCCTCCGTGTCGCAATTGAACTCTAAAGGAAGGTTTTTATAATGATTAAAGATTGCCGACTTTAATTCCTGTAAGGGCGCATTTGTGTCAATTTTATTGGAGAAAGAGAAGTATAGCAAATTGGGGCTGACACTATGTAATGCTACTTTAAGTGTGAAAGCATTTTACAACCGTTTGGAGTGCTTTTACTGCAAATATATGTGGAAGGGAATCGTAAGAAATTTTTCAATATTTGGTAAGGAAATTTTACCCAAAAAAGAGAAAATCACTTTCCAAAACCGTCTGTAAGAAAGACATTCCCGAGGAAATAAACAGTTATTTCAGCACAATTGGCAAATAACTTGCTGATAAATTAAGCACATTATCAAATCATCTTCTAGTAGGTAGCTTCGTTATTAAGAAAAGTAACGCCAAATTTCAATTCAAGGCAACTCAAGTGAAGGAAATCAGAGATGCATAGGCTAAGGTTAAAACTGCAAAAGGCTTTGGGGTAGATAACATCTCGAGCTTCTTTCTGAAGCTCGCCTTACCATTTGTTGAAAATTCTCTTGCTCTCTTCTTTAGTACGTCGATAGGAGTACGTTTTCAGAGACGTGGTAAATGGCGGGAGTTGTTCCTATCTTCAAAGATGGAGACCGGGTTGAAAAGTCAAATTATCAGCACATCTTAGTATTGCCAGTTATTGCAAGGCTCTTCGAAAAACTTGTGGCGAATCAGTTGTACCAACGTGTGGTAGACAGCAGGGGCGGATACAGACCGTCTTACAAGACTTACGGAAGACAGTCATATTTTTAGCAATATCTTCCATATGTCCATTTTGATAAAACAAATTACACCAACATGTTTTGCTCGATATAAAAATATGTTCAGCCATGCCTTTTTGATGTATTAAAAGCTATTTGGTTAAAACATTGATAAACAAAAAAATTTTGAAAACTATCTTCCTATGCAGAGCAGAGAGCGCTTGAGGAATATAAGACCATATGGGATTCACTGTCAAGAAAATGTTTTTGAAAGCATCTCCCTGACCACCGACTTACAATAAGTCGGTGGTCAGAACGATGACATTTGCCTGCATTTCTGAATGTACAATCCTATTGATTTATCTCTTTGCGGAATCTTGTAAAAATCATCTCCTTTACATCCCAATTCCCCGTAAGTTGGTGGTCAGAACTATGTTTCCTATCTACCATGATGACTGTATGAAGCTTTCTTTCCGGGTCCTCTTAAAAGCCATCTGCCTCACATCCTGTTTACCGTAAGTCGGTGTTCAGAGAGTCTCGAAGACTTTGCTGCAGAACGTATGGCAAAGGTAAATATTTTGATGTCTTGGAGCAAGACGCTCTGAGAAGATTAGGCCTAGCAATGGATTCAGCGGGGTTAGCATTTGCCCTAAATCTATTCTTAATTGCCAGCACCGGAGGGTCATCTTGTCTGCCAGGTAGTCTTGTCAACCTAGCTCATTCCTTTTTATCTTAATACTAATAACATTTGATAAAGACTGATTCAACGGCTATTGATATTGCAACTACAGGGGAATCTCCTTTTTAGATGTTGGTCATGTGCTCACTCCTTTAAAAGCAAAATATCTTTTAAAAAATGCTTTATCAAAAGTTTTTTATTTTGCTTGGAATTTGGCACAGGAATAGAAATTTTTGGGGGATATAATTAGCAAGGGGACTGTCATCAAGCACTACTGTGGGACAAAGCAAATTCATGGGGCATAACAGAATTTTTCCTCCAAGTAGCCTCTCACCAAGCAGTCTTTTGAGCTCAACCCAGGTAGAAATTATTCTTGTTCAGATGGAAACTCCAGATGCCAAATAGGTTAGGTAGCCCATAGTGTGAAACATCCTGTGCATTTAGCTTTGGATTGAAAGTGAAGTAATAAATGCAATTTTATATTTACAGACTCCTGTAGGAAGAAATGGAGGGAACACAGAGCAAATTATGTCCTTAATGCCAGAAAATTTGCCTACTGGTAGACTAAAGACAAGATACACTCAAAGGGTTGTTATATAGGGAAGGGCTGCTGGGGCTACATCCCACACATTTTTGTAAAGATTTTCAACAGTAGCAATTTAAGTATCATGCTAGTTATTCTATATTAAAAATAAAAATAAAAACTACCTCATAGACACGGAACAGTAAGCCTATTGTGTAAAAATACCCTATAGACCTAAATTTCTTGAAACAATGTTGCCAGATCATGGAAGGTACTGTGAAATGCAACTGCTCAGATTACTTGACTTTTCTTTTACGGTATCCCTGTTTTTTAGCAATTTTAACTCTATTTTTTATACTACTGGAAAAATATCTCACATTAACCCATAAAACGTGCTGGCACATATATAACAGGCCCCCTATTGGTGTTACCCCCTCAGAATGCTTCATTTCTTGTAAAATGTGCAGTGATAAAATTTCCTTAAAATTAGGTATGCTCTTGAGGCTTGATTTGAGAGGCAAATCCAAGTTCAGGAATGGTGAGTACCAGTATCTATTACGTATTGCAGCTCATAGCTTGTCAAATTTTGTAAACAGTCACTTAGAACCTATAAGCAAAGCGTTAACGCAGTACAACGTGTAGGATAATGGCTCTTGCGTTAGATGAAGTAGAGTTTGCATTGATTAGAGTCTTCTAATTCACTCTTTGATCTTCTAGGCCAACTGATCTTTTTCTGATAGAATACAATTTTCTTTTCCAAAACATGGACATCCGGTACAAACAGTATTAGGGCTTGCCAACATTTCTTCCTCCTCCATTGTGTCATCCACTTTTGAACACATATCACGGATAGTCCATGAAAGAAATTGGAATACATAGCTATGGCATTATAATTTTCCTTTACTAGTAGGCCAGTTCCAATCTACCAACTCAACATACCTCCCTGGCCTGTTTTCCTCAACGCTGTTAATTGTTACTACTTGACCAGGGTCTAAAAAACAAACACATAAACAAGTCTCACCTGTCTTTTAGCTCTATCTGTCAGTGACTGATCAATGGTATCTGCTGTATCTTCTAACGATCAATCAATCAACAGCATCTGGCTTTAGCTTCCTTTTCATTTCATGTTTGGCTGCGATTTCCTGATTCGTAGTAAAACAGTTCACATAGAAGCGGTCAGAGTAAAGAAAAGACGAGTTGGTGCTGCTTCACTTTGGCCTATGTCTTCGCACAAACCTGGCCCAAGCTTGGTGTCTTTTCTTGCCTTTTTCCTAGAGTGGAAACGTATGAACGGATTTCCCCTCTGTAGGCTGACCATTTGTGCAGCTTATTCCGTTCGGGAGACCAGCCACACAGTACCGTCCTCCACGACGTTTGCAGGGCTTGCTAGTGGAATCCATGCTAACAAGCGATCAAAATGTTTTGCTTACTCGTTATGACATCATGCGCAGTAGCTAGAATTCGCACTTGAAATGCCAAAATAGCGAAGTTTGAGGGCTAATAGCTTTTTTCCATATGAGTTATGACACTTTAGTTTGTAGCATGATGATCACCGTACAAAGTTGCATTAGAAAATGCGAAAATTTAAATTTCGAAATTTTGGATGCATAAGCACTTTAACAGTAGACAGTTCAGTGTGGCTTCGTCGCCCAAAACCCTGGAAATTCGGTAGAAGGTAGAATGGACCATTCAGAGTTATCTCTAGAAAAGGGGTCAATTATACCATGTGCATCACAATAATTTAAAAGCTTGTGTACTTCCGTCAGGCACTGGAACTACGCATTATCCCATTCCTATTTGAAAACGACCCCACCAATGCAGAGGGTGAAAGGGAGGCCCCACCACCCGAACGGGCTCGTCTTGCGAAGCTGAGGCAAAATATAAACCCTCCTTTGAGGTTTGGAGATTTTGCTGCACACTAAAAAAAGGGGGAATGGTGTAGCAGTGACGTAATCTGTAATACTTCCTTCCGTTAGTAATTATTAAATCATGACCTCGCTTTGATTCAAATATGGTGCTATAGCTGGAGAGCAGTTGTACTTTGTCTGGCTCTGTCGAATCCTTGCTACATAATTACACCCGATCGTCACAATTGTAAAGTCAAACAGAGTATCAAAGAGACAAAAGCTAACAAAGGCAGTTTTTTTATCATGATTGATGAAGTTTCGCATATCTATGAAGAGGATAGTCAGAGGTAGTGTAGCATTTCCATAGTATTTTGACTACATTGGTTTTGTTGAGAACTCACTAGCTAAGCCTGCATGCTCTGTTTACTTTTTATGCTTTTACGTTTTATCAAATCTAAAGTTGTTGTCCTCAGCATCAATTTTCCATGCTTATCATAAATTCAAGAGTGAATAGCAATTATCTTAATTACTTTTACTTACCAAAACGGTAGGCATGTATGCATACCAGATATTCAAATGTTTGATGCAGCCATGATAAGCCATTATTACCTCGGCCATATTATTTGATTGTCTTTGTCTCATCATCGCCACTGCTAGTAATTTTGCTAAAATTATCAGTCTTGTAGACGCCCTCAACCTTCAGTCTTATAATTAGTCTCCAATACGCATTACTGGCCGAAAAAAAATAGATACTACTGATATTTTTTGTTTTTCTGTCGCTTCCCGATTCACATCTACAAACCACGTAAATCTCTTTGCCGCTCTTTGGCCGCCATTATGGAAACGCATTGCTGCCTCACTGCCATTGAACTATATAAAAAGACTGGAACGATAAGCCTGTTGTTTTAAAGCGTTGCCGGATAACTACTATGGGGAACGACTCTGTACGTATACGCGGTAGGATGCGCGGGAAATTTTAATAGTGTAACATTTATAGAACAACAAATTCAGTACTGATCGAGATGCCGATAAGTGTCAGAACAAACACATACACGGTGATGACAAACAGAAGAAGAGAGAAAATTATGTCGCATTTCATCGGTAAGTTTTTACGTAATACATAAACAGAGCGGCATCAAAACACCAAATGTCAACTAGGCCTTTCAGTAGGCCTCCCACTCCAAATGTAACAATGTTTTAATGAATTTATCGCATTTTTTATTACATTTTTAGGACATCATTCAAGAATTGTTCTAACATTTTATGACAAAATTTCAAAAATTCAACTTTTAACAACATTTTATGATTTTATGACAGAGTGGGAGGCCTGCTATCAGGCAGCATCACCATACAGTTTTTTTTTCTTAGAAGTTGGGCTTCTTTTTGTGTTGCTCTGACAGGTAACATTACTATAAGCAAGTGGCGTAGCCAATGTAGGTTGTGCTTAAGGCAATTCCTGTGGGCCCCTAAGAGCTTTGAAGAAACAAGTTTTTGCATTATGTAAAAGGCAAATCATGAAGGGGCCCAAACCTCATTGAATTCCTAGGGGCCCCTGAGTGTCTTTGCTATGACACTGCTCAAGCTTGTAAAATTGGAGGAAATGCCCTGGAGGTAATGAACCTGCAAATGGAAATCATTTTGGAGGGGCAAATTCCAGTTTTGCTATGTAAATCTCCCGCTTAATAATTCTGTTGAGGGGCAAAGTCATGCAAAATTTTTCATTTGGGGGCATTGCTCCTTGTGTCCCCTGTAGGTACATTCCTGCTACTGCTACAAACTGATTGGCAAGGAGAGGAGACTTATTTTCCTATATGAAAAAATGCTTCATTCATTCTCCAAGCATTTGCAATATACAGAGTTTTGGAGTAAAAAAAAATAAGAGGTAATCAAAAAATAGCTTGAACTTTTAGCATCATTGTATGAACAAGGTACATTTGATGGTACATAATTCAGTCCATTCAATACCGGCAGGTTTCCTCTCAAAAATGCAACAATGCTGGAAAAGTGGGAAAAGGCAGTGAGAAGAATTAACAAAGATGGGTTAGCTTGGAAGGCAACAAGCTATAGCTTTATCTGTAGTGATCATTTCAAGCTTCAGATTATGTTACACCACCATCACATGGTGTCAGCTGCAGGCTAAAGCCACCTTCTATACCATCTGTATTTCCTGGATTCCCAGGTTACTTGCGACAAACAGAGTGCAGAATGAATCGAAGGCCAGGAAATAAGAATCCATCCAACAATTGCATCATTCACCATCTAAAATATTAAAGATTCACAGCTATAGCAAGCCCTATGGAGCTGAAGATGGCATAAATCTTCCAGATAAATAAGATAAATAAAACAAGATAAATCTTCAATTGAAATCACATACAGAGTTCATTAAGAGTGTTCTGTTCTATATAGCAGGCTTCATTGTATCCAGGCTTGTAAATAAAATATCCTGCCATTCATGCCACAGCTGCCTGATTGGGTCCCTCAGCCACACAGATCATCCATATTATGATGGGCATAACAAGAGCCATGGTGCAGCAGCATTTACTGCATTTGTCAACAATGGAGGCTTGAAGATCTCATCAGAATCTGTATATAAAATTGTTGCCTATGCAGAACATATCTTCAAAGTTTATGTATGTAAAGATAAGCTTGACAAAATATCTGTTTCATCAAAGATAAAACAAAAGATGATTATGGAGGTCATTTCCCACTTCTGAGAGGATAGTCGAGCAAGTGAAGGACTATTTCAGGTTCATCCACAAGGCCTCAATGAGCCAGTATTTGAAGAAGACCATGAGCGTTGGCTGACGAAATGCATTGCACAAAAGTTCTTTACTCTACGCCTTTCACTTATTGCAAGAAATATTGTCAGAAAGTCATTCAGGCAGGGCAAGCCATTGAAAGACATAGACTAACCAAATTATTTTTATTTAAAAATCAACGAAAAGTCTTGCTTGAAAAGTGCTAATTCAGTTTGAAACTCCTTTTATACAGAAGTTTCCTTGAACAGCATCTCATTCTAGCACATTTTGGGCTAGAGGTAACTAATCTGTCCCAAATCTTACCCAGTTTGTCTACTCGAAAGCTCCGTTGTAAACCCCTTATCTATCTTATTTATCCGAAAGGAATAAATGATCTATCCGTCAATAAAACAATAAGTACACTGCGTAGAAAGAGATTTTATTACCTGTCGTTGATTTTCCTGATCTTTATGTGAGTACGAAGAGGAATTGTTTTCCACAACGAAGGCTTCGACCAGGAAAAATCGCCATTCAAGCCTAACTCACATAGCCTAGCACATTGTTGACTTTCTGCTTATAAATGGTGCAGGCTCATGGCTCTAGATATCTCCAAATAATGTTACGGTTTATCCTCCGTAATTCCAATGCTTCTAGACATAGTTCCTCTGCTGCCAACTTAACAATTCTTTCCCTTCCTATGAGCTCTGTACCTGCTAAACTGAAACATTCCTGTACGCCAGTACGTACGATGGCTGCGCACATGATCGCCATTTTTGGACACGCATTTGCGCACTTGAGAACACTAGGCTTATCGTTCCAGTCTTTTTATTTAGTTCAATCCTCACTGCAAGCCAGTACAAAGGGGTCTAGTACTCAGCCTAGTTTTCCTCACTCTATGGTTCAGAATCAAGGATGTAGTGATGTATCGGCTATATCGATTTTTATGTCAAAGACGAAGTCAGATATGTCAAGTGTTCGTTGGTGAATTACCATGGATTTTACTGATGTTTAGAAGATGTGTTGGCTTTTTTTGGACTCTGTTTAGTGTTAGAGAAGATGAAGTGACTTTAGGCCAACATGGGCACTCAGAGGAATCCGTTGAAACCAATGGTGGTTGGTCAATGGAGAGACTTCTGTTTCGGAATAGGTAGACAACTCTATATACATGAATACATGCATACTTATTGCATATAAACATACAGACCTGCATTATTTACTTGATAAAAAAGATTAATGAGTCACCAGTGTGGTTTCGGGCTTCTCCGTGAAACAAAGGGGCTTTCCCCAAACACGATGATGATATGTTATGTCAAATAATTTAGGTAATAATGCTTATACATCATTCAATAGATCTTGGTTTTTGCATTTCTATGTTGCCTTGCGCTACTCCCATAGAGTTTGGGTACTTACTAAATAGCGCATGTTTAACCATATTTAGCTGATTCCTTAGCGCTAACGCTAATCATATCCTAAACCCTTTCCCTCCAAACACCTTTCTAAGCCCTGTTATGGACCTGATATTTAACTGTTGAAGGAAAGTACTTGTATTTATATAACTTGGTAATCTAATAGTTTTGTCTTTGTAAACTTTAAAAGCCTAATCCTTGCACATTCTTTGCTTTTTCATGATTTCAGTATCAAAAATCTCCTAGCTTTCTTGGCAAAAATTAGTTGAGTTTTGTTTTTTTGCACCTTCACATTTACGAGAAGTGTGAAAACTTGAATTTTTGCTAGACAAAATGATTACCCATTAGCATAAACAGATTTAGCAGGGGGGGGGGGTGTACATGTACAGATGTGTAGGTCAAATACTAGTAAGAAAATATACCTAATATTTATGTTGCTTAAGCTAGGTTCTTCTACTACCTTAGCTTATTGTATACCTTAAACTATTGACCTTCTCTAATTTGGACAACCACTCAAGCCTTTAGACTTCTTGTTCATAGTTCATATTTGCTGAAATTTACATGTTGAAAAGTGGGGAGTTTGGGATTACTTTTCATGGGTCATGCAGCCTGGTGGCTGTACATCATATACCATAAAGGTTGATTGATTGATTGATTGATTGATTGATTGATTGATTGATTGATTGATTGATTGATTGATTTCATATACTTAGTGAGCGTGCCCTTCAGCATTGCTGATTTTCAAAGGGCCTTCCACTGTAAAACTTGAAAAAATGGATAAAATTAATATAAAGGAATAAAGTATCACATATATTAAGGTAGTAAATATGTTGATGCTATATGCCAGAATTAATAATATTCTAGTTCAGGGGTGTCAAACTGATTTTGGCCCAGGGGCCATATAAGGCATAGTATAGCATCACTCAGGTCAAATAGGGTACCATGGCTAGGTAATATAGGTAATTGAATATATACATTTCATTAGATGCTTCCTATCTGGAAAAAACTGAAGGAACCTGCCAGGTTTCAGTTTATTCAAAATCCCTTTTGGGTCACATTGAAGACCTTGGCAGGCCAGACATGTTCCATGGGCCATATGTTTGACACCCCTGTTCTAGCTCCTTTAACTTGCTTTCCCCTTAGCAATCCAGAACTGATTGAGTTGGTGTCAGAGGAACCCATAAACCCAGAAAAGATAAAAAAGTATATCGAAGAGCATCCAGAGCATATTCATGACATTGCTGATAAGGTAACTAGTATCATTTGCTAATATTTGATTTACATTATTTATGGTTATGCTGTGATTGATACAATCTACCATTTCAAGGATCCCTGTGGTTCAATCACATGACTCTATAATATGAGAATCTTATTGACTGGATAAAAAAGTTGGGACAGACATTATACTAAACGCAACTTACAGTACAAGCTTTCCTCTGTTGTTTAGATTTGAAGTGTACAAATTCTGAGCAAAATCATGGCTTTAGCTAAGATTGGTTAGATTTTGATAATGTAAGTGTTGAAACTTTACAGAATTTCCTACCAACAGGAGGTATCACTGTCTTTGCAAACCACAAAACACAGCTTGCAAGTTTTTCAATCCCCTTTAGATTTAAACACATTTCCTTCATTTTGAAATCATGCACACAGCTGTCAGGGGATTCATCACCATTTCTATGGATATAGCCAAAGGGAAGAACTATTTTTGAATTGGAGGGGTAGTGCAGCGTAGCACCATGAAGCTTCCTAAAATTTTGGCATTCATGATTACTTCATGTTACTGAAACAAATGTTGATGAATTACCTACATTTTGTAGCAAAAGTAAAGTTGTGACAGGCTATGTTTATACCAAGTAGGCCCCTCATTGAAGCACCACATGCAAGTTTGACATGATCATCTCATTAGAGTTTTTGACAGCAATCCCTCTAGATATTAGGACTTCTGCAAATTCTAAGCACTCATCTTTTTGATTTCTTCATGCTTCTTGTAAGCAAAAGCCATTAATTTACTCAGAATTTGTATGCTTTGCATGTAAACAACAAAGGTAAACCTGCACTGTAAGTTATCTGATGCACTTTTTGTCCTGACTTTTGTATCCAGTCAGTCAGACTCCTATATTTCAGAGACACATCCTGCACTACAGGGATCCTTGAAAGGGTGGATAAATTTGCCATGCAGTCTTACACATACAAAACCAAAACACATGAAGAATTCTGCTTGTGTGAACATAACTGTCCAATGTGCAACCAAACATGCTATGTACAACTTGTTTGTATCTATGATGCACAGATTTTGCATTTTATATGGAGCCCTAAATAGTTCAGCACTATCACTTGTATGGAGACAGTTAGGCATGCAAATTGACAGTCTTGCACCATCTTCTTCAGTGTATAGACTGCTGTGCAATGTGCAATGATCTTGTTTTTAGTTCACAATTCATCCTATCCTCTTCACATTTTTTCATGTAGCATTTTATGCCTCAAGCAAAGTGCTATTTTTCATGTTTCCAAATCTGTATTTGGAATCATGGGAGCCTCTTCTTTCTAATCTATGTTACATATCAAGTTACATATTAAGAGGAATATATTACATATAGAATTTTGTGGTTTTCTTGGAAAGGGGTCTTTAAATTCTGTGTTTTACTTGTAAAATTGTGCTACATATCATATTGAATTATCAATCCTAATCACACAATTTGGAGCACTATTATTTTCTAACTTTGATATCAGGTTTCATTTGGGAGTGACAGGGAAAATTCTAGTTAATTAGACATTCACATACTTTTAAGAGAACAAATTGACTCTCGCTCACTCACATACTCACTCACTCACTCACATACTCACTCACTCACTCACTCACTCTCTCTCTCTCTCTCATTGTTAAGCATTCAGTTTTTTCTATAATTGGATTATTCCATATCAACTGACCCAGGCCATGTCATCCAATCTCTTAGATTTTGTTTAAAATCAGTTATCAAAATTGGACTAAGTTTCATGAAGTTATGGACCATACAAAATGGCATGTTTTTGTGGCCAGTGAAGTAGAACAAATGGCATAAATTTATTACCAAACTTTACATTCACAGTATTCTAATTTTACTTATATGATTGTACAGAAATTTTGAAAATTGGCTGCCTTATCTATGCTTTAACAATTTGTTGGGAGAAAATATTAAAATCCCTGTGGTTACCCACAGAATTGAGGGTAGAGACAGAAGTGGTTCTAAAAATCAGTCATGCATGACCCAGCTTTTGAAAGCTAATAACTTGATGTGTGCATGTCCTTTTGACATGTGTCATATATAATGTGAAAGCTCTTATTAAAGAGATTTTAGTCACAAAATATCTTTATGTTCTTTTGCCTTTTTTCAGTTTTCTTCACCATCCGTATTCAAACAAATTCTCATTATTTGTGACAATACTGAACTCTACAACTTCAGTGTTTGGAGCCATATTGCAATGAAATTTGGCAGGAAATTCCTCTGATAGCGTAGCTCAAAACCAAGACTATTATAGTAGGATATCTTGTTTCTGAAAAAGATATAGGCAACCTACTTTTTTGCTTATGCCAGAATGGGCAAAACTTGAGAATCATAATAGACAGTGGGGTCATAATCATAGAGTTAATAGAACTAGAGCGCTGACTGACTAATCCCATTGTATACAAAACAGGGGCCCAGCATGCAAATCCATAATGGCGCCCTAGTAAGGCAGAAAGTTAGTGTACACTAGACGCAAAAAGAACATAAATCATGTTTCCGCTGCTTATTTCACGGATATTATACTACATTATTGCTTTGGAGAGAGACTAAGAGTTTTTCATGCTTTTTTGGAGAAACTTTTGCGTTTATCAGCCGTGGACTCAACCGTGGTAGCTCAAATATCGAACATTGTTGCTGCGTTGCTGTGGATACCCTACTAAGTTTCCTCAAATGCTGAAGGTATTCACGATCTATACTTAAAACAAACAGTAATGAAGGTTAAAGAGTATGGCTAAGATTCATTTAGTAGCAAATACATTTCAAATTAAAGAGCTTTTCAAAGTAGTAGCTACCTATGCCGTCTCAGGAATGAGTTTAAGGCCTGCAAGAGCTTAAAGTGTCTGTTTTATTTATCGGTCCATGTGCGATAGAAATAATAATAAACGTAAAGACATCTTCTGTCAATATTGCATATTATACAATACAATATCTGTCTCTTAGAAGGTGTACTTTGTCTTATAATGTGGTCAGTGTAAATTCTGCCGAGCCTGTGAGAAATTATTGCTAATACAATTCTGCAACACACTCTGAAGAATATGGCTTTCAATGGAGTGTTGTGGCAGTAAAAGAATGAAGATTCTTTGTTTCAAACAGAGCTTTCACTAGAATTGGAATAGTAATGTAGAAGCTCAAATGATGTGATGTTTATCAACTGGTTGATACAGTGATGCAATAGATTATGAATATTTAGGTTTCTTTTTATGAATGTGAGATCAAGCCATTTGTGCACAACAGATCATCACTCTTCAAGATGGCATTTGAATCCAAAATAGCCTTCAAGTTATCATTAACACAAAATGAAGAATTCTGAGGAGAATGGATATTCTCCATAATTCAGTTTGCATTGTTTTAGTACCACTATGCTCTTATTCTGGGACAATGCTCTAAAAATGTACTTAAGGTGCCAAGGATTGGGAGTAGTATTATAACTATTATCTCTTTAAATCTTGCTGTAAGCCATTTCCAGAGACCTTCAAGAA
>OLMO02000297.1:8627659-8661922 GCA_900291935.2 Cassiopea xamachana
CCAACTCTAGAGGAGTTCTGGGGCTACGACCAAAGACTAGCTCATAGGGACTAAAGCCAGTTGACTCATGGCAGCTGGTATTATAAACATAAAATGCAAGGCTGACCCAGCTATCCCAGTCATCCTTATGTTCAGACACAAATGCAGCAAGCATTTCTTGCAATGTACGATTCTGCCTTTCAACCTGTCCATCACACTGTGGATGATAGGCAGTGGTTCGTGACTTGTGAATGCCCATAAGGTTGCAAACCTCCTGCATCAAATTACTCTCAAACTTTCTGCCTTGATCAGAATGAATGATGATTGGTGGCCCAATTCTACTGAAAACTCTGTTAACTTAGATGTCAGCTACTGTGCTTGTCCTCTGGTTCTGTGTGGGAAAAACTTCACACCACTTATTGAAGTGATCCATGACAACAAGCAAATGCTTGTTGCCACGAGCGGGCTCAAGAAGTGGGCCCATATAATCCATTGCCCAAAAATCAAAAGGTTCATTCACTTCAATAGATTGTAAGAGGGCCTTGCCATTTTGAGAATTCAACTTAGTTTGACCACAAACAGGACAATTTCGCACAAGGTCTTCGATCTGGGCAGCCATCTTTGGCCAGAAAAAAAATGATTTTTGTACGAAGTAGTGTCCCCTTCATGCCTAGATGACCTGAAAAGGGAGTGTTATGAGTGCCTTGTAAAACCGAATCAATGAAGCTAGTGGGAATTACAAAGGAATGCTCTGGTATAGGACCTTTCTCAACTAAGGAAGTATTGACCAGTAAGCCATTGATAATATGCAAACTGTCCCAACAATGCCAGAAAACTCTAAGAATAGGGTCCTTTGCCCAGACAAAGAAGGGGAGCTTAGGAAATTTATTAGACTTAAGCTCTATGATCTTACTAAGTCGTGCACCTGCTAATTGAGATTGTTGCAGACTAGCTCCAGGAGTGAGGAGAATGAAGCAAGCAGTTGAGGAACCTTATTTGTCAGCTCACCTGGATGACATAAGAGCTCTTCCAAGGGAAGGAGCGATAGGGCATCTGCGTTCCCATTGGCTGAGCCTGGTCTATCGAACACCATAAAGTCTTATTCTTGGAGATCCATAACCCACCTACCTATTCGTCCTCTTGGTTCAACTGAATGTAGCCAGCGCAAAGCACTATGATCTGTGACAAGAGTGAAAGGTCTGCCAAGGAGATAGGCACGGAAGTGAGCTGTGGCACGTACTACTGCAAGGGCCTCTTTTTCAGTGGCAGAGTACCGTTTCTCCCGGTTAGACAAGGATCGGCTTGCATATGAGATGACGTGTTCTTGGCCTAAACTGTCTCTCTGAGTGAGAACAGCACCTAGGCCAAGGTCTGAAGCATCTGTTTGTAGAATAAGCGCTGATCAAATTTAGGATAGGAAAGAACTGGAGCAAAACAGAGTAGCTGTTGCAGGATTTGAAGTGCACTTTGTTATGGAGCACCCCAATGAAACTTTGAGGCCTTTTTGGTTACAGCTACTTGAGGGGGACAGAAATAGAAGCAAAGTTGGGAATAAATCTTCTATAATACCCAGCAAGGTCTGATTTGGGAGATAGAAATGTTCTTACTTGTTCAAAATTTTTGGGAGATGCCAAATCAGACACAGATGTGATCTTCTTAGGGTCAGTATGCACCCCAGCAGAGGAGACAATATGGCCTAAAAACAATACTTGTTCTGCACCAAAAAAGTATTTAGAAGCTTTGACTTTCAAATTATGCTCCCTGAATCTGATTAGTACAAGTGCCAAGCGCTCACATTGTTTGTGCAAATTGCCGGAAAGAATTATGATATCATCAAAATAACAACGACAAGTTTCAAATGTTAACCCGATAAGACAATTTCAATGTTAACCCATTCGTCAATACCCAAGATAATCTTCTTAGGTATTGACGAATGGGCTTAGAATCACCTGTATCAATTTTGTGCTGTACTACATTAGTATGCCCCAGGGTTTCCTAAAAACTATCAGAAAACATGAGAAGTGTATTAAGGATGCTTTGTTTGTCATGCACATTAAGAGAAGGACTCAGAGCTGCTTCCAATTGGTGCTGTATGGCTACAGGAGTGGCTGTGCTGCATGTTGTAGATGAATCATTCTCTAACAGAGTTGAGGCTAGGAGCTCACTTTGAACTAGAGGAATGAAGTCACTTACTCGTTGTCCAGCATAAGATCGAATATCAGCAGTTGCATTATTCATTAAACGAACTGGAATGCAATTAGATGATCCCTGGCAAACAAAATAGGAGTCAAGAATGTTGAATGGCAGGGAAGAGCTGCCTAAAAGAGGTGATGACATCCCTAATTCCCCTTTGACAACTTTTTGGAATACTACAGCTGACTATGAGTCCTACCTGGAATACAAATATCTGACTACAGCTTGACAGGAACAGGACCCTTAGTTGAAGAATGAACTAGTAAACAGGGTGAGGTTGCATCAGAGTTGGTTGGTGCATTCCCACCAGGCAAGGAAGGTTGCAGTAGAGGACAGGGGGCTAGAGAAGTATGTGGACTTAAGGGTGTGATGCCATGGGCCCCCACAATAGAATACATTCCAATTTCAGCAAAGGAGAGTTGTAAACCATTATGGGTTAAAATGTCTCATCCCAAGATGCAGTGTAGTGGCTGAAAAAGGTAGGAAGAAACCAAAAATGTACCTGAATATGGTGCAGACCCAATACATGGGAATAACAACTGAGTGTGTATCGCACCTTCAATCTTTAATGGCTCACCAGTGATACTAATGCAAGAGGAAATGCTATTGCTTATTGCTGTTAATGGCATCATCTGATCAAAAACATACTTGCTGACAAAAGACTTCGTTGAGCCAGTGTCTATTAAAGCATGGACATCTACCCCACCTAAAGCACTCTTAATCAAGGGCTGAGAGAAAGAATATGGCGCAAAGCCAACAGAGAAAACATGGGGATGACCTTAAACCCAGCCCTTTATTGAGGCACCCGTTGAAGTTTAAAGAATATGAAGATGTTGGACTTGCAGTGCTAGTAGTAGGCAGGGAGTGTCGATTTGCTGTTCCATTAAATACATAATTGTTGGTACACACTTCTTTACGATGGCCCCAGCCAAAACACAGGCTGCACTATGCGTCCCATGGGCAGGATCGCGCATAGTGGCCAAACTCATTGCAATTAAAACAGCGTACACCACGTCTTTGCTGCTGACTTTCCACATCCCGTCATCTTTGAGCAGTGCGGCCTCAGTTTGGTGTTGTCTTTGGTGGCTGTGGTAGCGCTTGTAGAGACTTTGACTACTGCTCGTCTGATTCAATGTCAGAACGGCAACAGCTGCAGTAAATTCGACGACCTAGGCACGTAGTGAGTCCTGGGGAGCATCAACAGCATCCCTGGTGGTGAAGGCATGGTTGATTGTACGTCCCTCGTAGTCTGTGCCATGCATGAAAGTGTTGAACGAATTCAACCGTTGAGCGCTTGAGGAATATAAGACCATATGGGATTCACTGTCAAGAAAAGGTTTTTGAAAGCATCTCCCTGACCACCGACTTACAGTAGGTCGGTGGTCAGAACGATGATATTTGCCTGCATTTCTGAACGTACGATCCTATTGATTTATCTCTTTGCGGACTCTTGTAAAAATCATCTCCCTTACATCCCAATTCCCCGTAACTCGGTGGTCAGAGCTATGTTTCCTATCTACCATGATGAATGTATTAAGCTTTCTTTCTCGGTCCTCTTAAAAGCCATCTGCCTCACATCCCGTTTACCGTAAGTCTGTGGTCAGAGAGTCTCGAAGACTTTGCCTCAGAGCACATAGCAAAGGTAAATATTTTGATGTCTTGGGGCAAGATACTCTGAGAAGATTTGGCCTAGCAATGGATTCAGCGGGGTTAGCATTGGTCCTAAATCTATTCTTAATTGCCAGCACCAGAAGGTGATCTTGTCTTTGAGGTAAAGTTTTATCAACCTATCGCATTCCTTTTTATCTTAATACTAATAACATTTGATAAAGAGTAATGCAACGGCTTTTGATATTGCAACTACAGGGAAATCTCCTTTTTAGATGTTGGTCATGTTGTCACTCCTTTAAAAGCAAAATATCTTTTAAAAAATGCTTTAACAAAAGTTTTATATTTTGCTAGGAGTTTCGTACAGCAGCAGAAATTTGTGGGGGATATAATTAGCAAGGGGACTGTCATCAAGCAATAATGTGGGACAAAGCAAATTCATGGGGAGTAACAGAATTTTACCTACAAATAGCCTCTCACCAAGCAGTCTTCTGAGCTCAACCCAGGTAGAAATTATTCTTGTTCAGATGGAAACTCCAAATGCCAAATAGGTTAGGTAGCCCATAGTGTGCAACATCCTGAGCATTTAGGTTTGATTGAAAGTAAAGTGATAAATGCAATTTTATATTTGCAGACTCCTGTACGAAGAAATGGAGGGAACACAGAGCAAATTATGTCCTTAATGCCAGAAAATTTGCCTACTGGTAGACTAAAGACAAGATACACTCAAAGGGTTGTTATATAGGGAAGGGCTGCTGGGGCTACATCCCACACATTTTTGTAAAGATTTTCAGCAGTAGCAATTTAAATATCATGCTAGGTATTCTATATTAAGAGAGAATCCTAATGACAAAAGATCTCTAATGTACAAAAATAATGTCATTGTGGCAATTTAGTCCACCAATCATCATCTATTTTTTAATAGCTTCGCTTTGCTTTAGTTTTAAAATGGTGTTGTAACATCATTTTTTCTGAAACAAATCCCTTACTGTGATGTGAACCATTAAAGACCCCTCACCAAATTCACAGCCTATCCCTGCCTATGATTTACACTTAAGTTGCTATTGTCAACAAATTAGCTTTTACTGAATCATGCAGTAAGTCTGGTTGTAGTGATTTCATTCACCTTCATATCCCTGTTCATAATTTGTTTATATTGAGCACTGGTAAAATTTTTGCAGCCATGCATCATCAATCCTATTCTTTTTATATTTATCAAGTCAAGAGAGTACCAAAAGACACTATTTCAATATTTATGCAGCCATACATAATCAATATTGTTCTTTTTAAATTTATTAAATTAAATGCTCAAGTGAACTATTGGAATGTTTCTGCAGCCATGCATAATCAATATTGTTCTTTTTAAATTTACTAAATTAAATGCTCAAGTGAACTATCGGAATATTTTTGCAGCCATGCATCATCTTTCCTGTCCATTTTATATTTATTAAGTCAAGAGAGTATCAAACAACACTTTTAGAATATATGTGCAGCCTTTGTGTTAATTTTGAAGATAGTTACACTCTCAATAAGAAGGCTGGATTGTACCTGGCTCCCAATGGTGAATATATCTTCAGAAAAGCTGTAAAGTAAAAGGGTGTGGTCAGAAGGGCGTGGCTAATTAACATGTGGTAAGACGGTCAAATAATTTTCTGTATCCGCCCTTGCCATGTAGTAAAGTATCACCCTTTCCGGGAATGTATTGGTGTCGGTTAACATGTCCTGTGTTCTGACGTAAAATTTGTTGTTTAGTGCCTTGCTGATATTCTATGCATTGATGTTTTATTTCAGTCTTGAGGTTACAACTCAATAGAAAAGGACTAGGCATAGTTTCATTGTGCAATTCTACTATAGGCCGAGGCCTATGCTCTAAGGCCTAATGGATATTAGAGTATCAACGGTCTCCAGAAGAAGCCACATTCGCGTTACAATCGTTAAGGCTTCAAACTACCATCCTTTGCAGCAAAAACTACTTCCTAACTATAATCAAGTCAAGTTTATAAATCTCTTTCTGGGAGGCCTTGGTACTATTGGATCTTCTTCCGAATCTTCTATTACTCTTCTTAAATCCTTGGTTTTGGTGGCAAATTACATAAATCCATTTTATCTAACCTCATTAATGTAACTATCAGAAGTTCATATTATATTTTCTGTTTTCGTGATAAACCATGGACATGCAATCATTTCATAGGCCCAAGCGAAGCAGCAGCTCATCTACAATGATTAATACTACAAGAGAAGAGTTTTTTCTATCATTCAATTTTTCAAATAGTCTATAAGCCGTTCAATGTCAGTTCCTGAAAGAACAGGTATAAATTAGAAACACGCTTTTCTTGTAAATAGCATAAAATAGTTTTATCAGTCCGTGCACGTGATCACGGAGCCATTTTGGTACTCGTGCTAGGTCCCTCGCTGATCACGTGCTCTACCAATTCATTTGATATTTTTCTTCTTTTATCTTTTCCTTTTTAACCTTATATGGACAATTTTTGGACTGAGATTTAGCTATTGTTTGTCGTGCATAAAGGCAAGGTTAGACACTAAAAGAAAAATGCCGTTACGTTGTGACAAGTTACACATTGCCGTTTGTTAATTCTGCCCTTAAAGTTTCTTGTTCTTGCGGTTTGCAAAGTTGACGAAAAGAAGTCGTATATTCTCTGCTTCTGACGCTGCCATTGAAAGTTTGAGGTCTTGAGTTTATTAGTTTAATTGATTTATCTACATTTTGAGTATATTACTGAGCTTTCGAACTCACATCTGTGATACCCCCTTGAAAGTGTTATTACAATTTTTGTCAGGGCCTCACTCTGGTTACCTTGCACTGTAAACCCACAAAGATCGCCGCATTTATTGTTCAAACATTTGACTGCCGCACAATGTTCTCGTTCTACCGCACAATGTATTTTTGCTGCCTTACTATTGTAAGTTATGCCGCACAATAGACTTTGAAACAACACATGAAAGGCTCAACGATAGTCACTTTGCCGCACAATCCATAAGGAATGTCGCAAAATAAGATAAATTGTCTCTAGGCATTCCATATATGGAGATGGCAAGCAGACAATAATAAAAACATTGTGCCATTGCACTATACCTCTACGAAGAGAAATTAGTTGAAACTTTCAGCACATATTACATAACTACCTTTAAATAAAGTATAGGAAGGTATGTTCTTCCTATTATTGCTTGCTTGTGACTACCCCTCGTTGGTTCGTTAATGTTCCACTGTTGTCTTATTTCACGTGCAGAGGACACGGAGCCAGAGCTACGAGCTGCCTGTTGACGTATTTCTGACTGAATATACGGAAATCAATTACGTACATATATACATCTAAAGTTAGTGTGGATTACGTCAATGGAAGTACTAGTGAAAGTATTGACATATGAACAGAGTCAATGGGTGAAAGTGTGAGATGAATGATGTTGATTACAATGTTTACGTTCACTACAAAAGCATGTCTCAACGCCTGCATCTATTTCTTGGTGAAGTATGGTATTAAAAAATACAGATTGAGAATTTCCGGCTGCCTTCCGTAAGGCGTGTGCGGCGCCCTGTAACCGCCACTGACTGCAGATAGAACCTACATTGTTTTCTTTTTGTCAGTAATGTGCCGAGACACCATCTGTTGCAGGGGGGTGGTGCGTGTTGACCAATTAACCAACTATTCTTACTGAAAAAAGGGTTACAGAAAATACTATTGCAGGCTCTCTTGCAGCATGGCTGCCTTTTGACCTACATTCTTGTAAATTTAAAAATATTGGGGGTGTAGCGCTCAGCCCACGCCCCTCCCCCAGTCGGTATATCCCTGCTCTTTGTAGAGAACCTATATGGTTTGGAGAGTACCTACCTCCTTTACAGCTTGTAGTTACTCGTCTTTGAGCCAAGAACATGGAGATATGAAGAAAAGAGAGCCGACTAGATCACGTGATGTAAGGCAACATAGGAGAGCAAAGATGGTAGCTATAGAGTGGCAAAAAATGCGGGAATCTATCGCAGTATTGAAAACTTCTAGATATTATTGAAAATATTCAGGAAACTTTGTAATATCACTGTTTTGGTTTGTAAATAGTTCATAAATATGTATTTAGCATAGCTAATTTCAGGAATTTTAGCTTTTTATTACTTCTATAACGCTACAACGATGCCGAAATCTTATTCGCATTCAAGTGTACTGTACGGAGTGAAAGTACAAACAAAACATTAACCTTCCACAAGTAAGTAAAAGTACATACAAGAGCATATCACGATTATCTTGTATTGGTTTTGTCTTGATGATATAAATTTACCATACATTATAAAGCAGAGGGTGCAGGGCTGTGTATGTATGGGCCTAATTTTTTCCCAGTTTAGAAACCTAAGGGAGTAAAGCAAGATGCGCTAGAGGCGGGAGCTGCAGCTCCCTTCACTCCTATGCTACTTTGCCAAGGTGAAGCAAAAGAAAATACTGCCAACCATGCTCTGGTTGTAATGGTTGTTGGTTTGAAAGAAAATTGGCAGTACCCTATTGCATACTTCCTTACCGCCAGCATCAATGCTGACATTCAAGCACAGATTATTTGCGAATCTGTACAATTTCTAACAGAGTCTTCCCTTGAGGTTCATGCTGTGGTTTTTGATGGTACATCAAAAAATCTAACTACTGCAGATAGGTTAGGGTGCAAAATAAGTTCAAACTTTGATGGCTGTTCCAAACACCCCTGTAGAGAAGGGAGAAAGATCTATATAATTTTACATGCATGCCACATGATTAGAATTGCAATAAATGCATTAGTAGATATTGGAATAATCAAAGATTCAAATAATGGCACAATAAAATGGGATTTTATTGTAAAATTACACCAGATTCAGGCAAAAGATATTTTACATTTAAGAAACAAGTTAAAACAACCCCACACAAAATGGCAAAATCACAAAATGAAGGTGTAAATTGCTGCTCAAACCTTAAGTACCTCTGTTGCAGTAGCAATAAATTTCTTGTCATACTTAAAAACTCCAGGTTTTGAAAATAGTGTGGCTACAACAAATTTTATACAGAAACTGAATGAAATGTCTGATATCCTTAATAGTAAAAGAAAATTTGGCAAGGCAGCAAATTAACCAGTTAAAAGAGAAAATATTGCAGAGATTGAAATGTACTTGAAAGAGATGAAAACATACCTTGTGCAACTGAAAGATTATGATCATAATTTGCTGTTCAGAAAAAGAAGGAAAACATTCATTGTCGGATTTATCACTTCAGCAAAGTCTGTTTTAGTCATAAGCAAAGAGTTGTTCTACAGAGAGAACAATCCATTTCAATATGTTTTAGCATAAAAATTCTTGCATGATCCATTGGAAAGGTTCTTCAGCAAAATAAGGGGTCATTTTGGGTGTTACAATAATCCCAATGTCTTGGAATTCAAATATACAATTAGAGCAATGTTATTAAAGAATAACACAGGTGCTCCAGGAACAGCTAATTGCACTGATGTTGGTGAAGAAAGATTCTGTTCAATCTCTCAATGATATATTTTATGAGCCAGATGAAAATAGCTCAGCAGTTGATCATGCAGTTCATCACCTTCTGAATCGTCCACTGATTGAGAATATGATGCCTTGTTCTATACTGGGGGGTTTCATTACAAAGAAAATGGTTGCCAAAATGAAATGCCCTGAGTGTGCAACTGCACTCTATCAATTATCTAATCAGGATCATGTTCTCCAATGCAAGACAACCCTCTTGTCATTTAAAGCCTATGACAACTTGTTTGTTCCATCTTCCTCATTATACAGGGTAGTGCACACAATTGATAAGCTAGCCAGAGAGATGCTGGTTAACTAGCAGGATACATCTAAGCAAAGCAAGGAAAGTGTTGTCCTTGAAGTTGTAAAAGAGCTAAATAATTGAGCTTTTTTAATGCTACGAGAGCACTCAATACAGAGCCACATTCTAGATACTATGGAAGACGACCATATCACAACATCAATCAGATGCATAGCTCACTACTACATTGAAATATTTCTTAATCAATTTAGCAAAGTGCATACTGAAAGGATTGTAAAATCAAACAGAGTATTAGAGACAAAAGCTAACAAAGGCAGTACTTATTTATCATGATTGATATTTATGGAGTTTAGCATATCTTTGAAGAGGATAGTCAGAAGTAGCGTAGCATTTCCATAGTATTTTGACTACATTGGTTTTGTTGAGAACTCACTAGCTAAGTCTGCATGTTCTGTTTACTTTTTATGCTTGGGCCTTTATGGTCGTTTTATTAAATCTAGAGTTGTTGTCGTCAGCATCAATTTTCCATGCTTATCATAAGTTCAAGAGTAAATAACAATTACTTTAATTACTTGTACTTACCTAGACGGTAGGCAGGCATGCATACCAGATATTCAAATGTGTGATGCAGCCAGGATAAGCCATTACCTCGGCGACATCATTTGATTGACTTTGTCTCATTATCGCCACTGCTAGTAAATTTGCTAAAATTACCAGTCTTGTAGACGCCCCAGCCTTCAGTATTATAAAATAGTCTCCAATACGCATTACTGGCCGAAAAGAAATAGATACTAATGTTTTTGTTTTTCTGTCGCTTCCCGGTTCACATCAACAACAACGTAAATCTCTGTTTGCCACTCTATAGCCGCCATTATGGAAATGCATTGTTGCCTCAGTGCAAGCCAGTACAAAACGCACAAAGGGGTCTAGTACTCAGCCTAGTTTTCCTTACTATATAGTCTAGAATCAAGAATGCAGTGATGTATCGTTTATATCGATTTTTGTGTCATTGACGAAGTCAGATATGTCAAGTATTCGTTGATGAATTACCATGGATTTTACAGATGTTTAGAAGGTGTTTTGGCTTTTTTTGGACTCTGTTTAGTGTTAGAGACGATGAAGTGAATTTAGGCCAAGATGGGCACTCAGAGGAATCTGTTGAAACCAATGGTGGTTGGTCAATGGAGAGACTTCTGTTTCGGAATAGGTAGACAACCCTATATACATAAATACATGCGTACATATTGCATATAAACATACATACCTGCATTCTTTACTTAATAAAAAAGATTAATGAGTCACCAGTGTGGCTTCGGGCATCTCCATGAAACAAAGGGGCTTTCCCCAAACCATGATGATGATGATATGATATGTCGAATAACTTAGGTGATATTGCTTATACATCATTCATTAGATCTTGGTGTATGCATTTCTATGTTGCCTTGCGCTACCTCCATAGAGTTTGGGGTAAAAATTACGCTTGTTTAACCATATTTGGCTGATTCCTTAGCTCTAACGCTAATCGTATCCTAAACCCTTTCCCTCTAAAAACCTTTCTAAACCCTGTTATAAACCTGAAATTTAACTGTTGAAGGAAAGTGCTTTTATGTATATAACTTGGCAATCTAATAGTTTTATCTTTGTAAACTTTAAAAACCTAGTCCTTGACGATTCATAGCTTTTTCATGATTTCAGTATCAAAAATCTCTTAGCTTTCTTTACAAAAATTAATTGAATTTTGTTTTTTGTACCTTCACATTGACGAGAAGTGTGAAAACTTGAATGTTTTTTAGACAAAATGATGACCCATTAGCATAAATAGATTTAGCCGGGGAGGGGGTGTATATGTATAAAGAAAATATATCTAATATTTATGTTGCTTAAGCTAGGTTCTTCTACTACCTTAGCTTATTGTATACCTCAAACTGTAGACCACTACTTTGGACAATCACTGAAGCCTTTAGACTTCTTGTTCATAGTTCATATTTGCTGAGATTTACCTGTTGAAAAGTGGGGAGTTTGGGATTACTTTTCATGGGTCATGCAGCCTGGTGGCTGTACATCATATACCATAAAGGTTGATTGGTTGATTGATTGATTTATTGATTGATTGATTGATTGATTTCATATACTTAGTGAGGGTTGCCCTTCAGCATTGCTGATTTTTGAAGGGCCTTCCACTTAAAAACATAAAAAATAGATAAAATTAATATAAAGGAATAAAATATCACACATATTAAGGTAGTAAATATCATGTTGATGCTATATGCCTGAATTAGTAATATTCTAGTTCAGGGGTGTCACACTGATTTTGGCCCAGGGGCCATATAAGGCATAGTATAGCATCACTCAGGTCAAATAGGGTAACATGGCTAGGTAATATGGGTAATTGAATATATACAACTCATTAGATGTTTCCTATCTGGAAAAAACTGAAGGAACCTGCCAGGTTTCAGTTTATTCAAAATCCCTTTTGGGTCACATTGAAGACCTTGGCAGGCCAGACATGCTCCATGGGCCATATGTTTGACACCCCTGTTCTAGCTCCTTTAACTTGCTTTCCCCTTAGCAATCCGGAACTGATTGAGTTGGTGTCAGAGGAACCAATAAACCCAGAAAAGATAAAAAAGTATATCGAAGAGCATCCACAGCATATTCATGACATTGCTGATAAGGTAACTAGTATCATTTGCTAATACGTGATTTACATTATTTAGGGTTATGCTATGATTGGTGCAATCCGCTGTTTCAAGGATCCCCGTGGTGCAATCACATGACTCTATGATATGAGAATCTGATTGACTGGATACAAAGTTGGGACAGACATTATACTAAATGCAACTTACAGTACAAGCTTTCCTCTGTTGTTTACGTGTGAAGTGTACATTTTCTGAGTAAGATCATGGCTTTAGCTAAGATTGGTTAGATTTTGATAATGTAAATGTTGAAACTTTGCAGAATTTCCTACCAACAGGAGGGATCACTGTCTTTGCAAACCACAGAACACAGCTCACAAGGTTTTCAATCCCCTTTAGATTTAAACACATTTCCTTCATTTTGAAAGCTTGCACACAGCTGTCAGGGGATTCCTCACCATTTCTATGGATATAGCCAAAGGAAAGAACAATTGTTGAATTGGAGGAGTAGTGCAGCGTAGCACCATGAAGCTTCCTAAAATTTTGGCATTCATGATTACTTCATGTTACTGAAACAAATGTTGATGAATTACCTACATTTTGTAGCAAAAGTAAAGTTTTGAATGGCTATGCTTATACCAATTATGCCCCTCATTGCAGTGCCACATGCAAGTTTGACATGATCATCGCATTAGCGTTGTTGACAGCAATCCCTCTAGATATTAGGACTTCTGCAACTTCTAACAACTCAGCTTTTGGATTTCTTCATGCTTCTTGTAAGCAAAAGCCATTATTTTACTCAGAATTTGTATGCTTTGCATGTAAACAACAAAGGTAAACCTGCACTGTAAGTTATATCTGGCTCACTGTTTGTCCTGACTCTTGATCCAGTCAGTCAGACTCCCATATTTCAGAGCCACATCCTGCACTGCAGAGATCCATGAAAGGGTAGATTAATTTGCCATGCAGTCTTACACGTGCAAAACCAAAACACATGAAGAATTCTGCTTGTGTGAACATAACTGTCCAATGTGCAACCAAACATGCTATGTACAACTTGTTTGTATCTATGATGCACAGATTTTGCATTTTATATGGAGTCCTAAATAGTTTAGCACTATCACTTGTGTGGAGACAGTTAGGCATGCAAATTGACAGTCTTGCACCATCTTCTTCAGGGTATAGACTGCTGTGCAATGTGCAATGATCTTGTTTTTAGTTCACAATTCATCCTGTCGTCTTCACATTTTTTCATGTACCATTTTATGCCTCAAGCAAAGTGCTATTTTTCATGTTTCTAAATCTGTATTTGGGATCATGGGAGCCTCTTCTTTCTAGTCTATGTTACATATCAAGTTGCATATCAAGAGGAATATATTACATATAGAGTTTTGTGGTTTTCTTGGAAAGGGGTCTTTACATTCTGTGCTTTACTTGTAAAATTGTGCTACATATCGTATTGAATTATATCAATCCTTCCCACACAATTTGGAGCACTATTATTTTCAACTTTGATATCAGGTTTCATTTGGGAGTGACAGGGAAAGTTCTAGTTAATTAGACATTCACATACTTTTAAGAGAACAAATTGACTTTCGCTCACTCATATACTCACTCAATCACTCACTCACTCTCTCTCTCTCTCATTGTTAAGCATTCAGTTTTTTCTACATTTGGGTCATTCCATATCAACTGATCCAGGCCATGTCATCCAATCTCTTAGATTTTGTTTAAAATCAATTGCAGAGAGAACTTTCATCCTGATTCCTGCAAACTTTATTTTATCAAAATTGGACTAGGTTTCATGAAGTTATGGACCATACAAATGGCATGTTTTTGTGGCCAGTGAAGTAGAACAAATGGCATAAATTTATTACCAAACTTCACATTCACAGTATTCTAATTTTACTTATATAATTGTACAGAAACTTTGAAAATTGGCTGCCTTATCTATGCTTTAACAATTTCTTGGGAGAAAATATTAAAATCCCTCTAGTTACCCCCAGAATTGAGGGTAGAGACAGTAGTGGTTCTCAAATCAGTCATGCATGACCCTGCTTTTGAATGCTAATAACTTGATTTGTATATGTCCTTTTGACATGTGTCATATATAATGTGAAAGCTCTTATTAAAGAGATTTTAGTCACAAAATATCTATGTTTTTTTGCCTTTCTTCAGTTGTCTTCACCATCCATATTTACACAAATTCTCATTGTTTGTGACAATACTGAACTCTACAACTTCAGTGTTTGGAGCCACATTGCAAGTAAATTTGGCAGGAGATTCCTCCGATAGCATAGCTTGAACTACTATAATAGGATATCTTGTGTATGAAAAGATATAGGCAACCTACTTTTTGCTTATGCCAGAATGGGTAAAACTGGAGAACAAGCATGCAGTAAAATAGTGCTATGACTCAGTTGAAATTGAAAGTGGGTCATCACTATTCCTTTAATTAATGGCAAAGCTATGTGAAGAGCTGTTAAATATATCACATACTCTCAAGTGCCAAATAGACTGGGGGCCCTAATAAACAGCAGGGTTGGAAAAAATTCTGACAGTTAATAAAGGAGGGTCAAAATAGATGGGGGTCAGAATTAGAGAAATGGCATAGAATGATTGTAGAGCGATAGAAGAACAAAAACAGGTTACCATAAAGCAAAATCCTAAATTATATTCAGAAGCATGCTATTTTGCCATGAAATTTGGGCATAAATAGTACTAACAAAGAGAGGAAATAAAATGAGGAGTTTCTAAAAAAAGTCAATCTCTTTAAAATTAGCGAATGGGGAATCCTAATAAGGTCTGGAGGGTTGGAGCAGAATCAAAAAATTGATAAGTGGAGGGATGATTATTAGGCACCTGAGAGTATGAAGTCCCCAAAAGCAGTGAAGGTTGTCATTTGAATCTGAGTTATTTGATTCTATACATTATTGATGTTGCAGTTTTTGATGTATATTTAAAATACAGTTTATAATACATCTAAATCTGTAGGCTCTATCTTTGCATTTAAATCAGTTAATATGAAGAATCACACTACCAGAATGTTTCTATTTTTAAAATGCAGGTGTGATCTTATACTGAACATCTTACACTCAAAGTACAAGAAAACATTTTAACAGGCATGCCAGAAGCAAATAAGGGCAAGAGGGCAGCTTTTTTTCTGTGAAGGCACAAAGCAATGCCTTTTTAATGACCATGCCCTTCAGTGGCTGTAGCCATATCACTATTTCACTGCAACAGTGGTGTGAAATAAAATCATTGTGATACTTTGGCTATATGAGTGTACTTTGAGCTATTCCCTGCTCTAATTTTTTCATGAAAAATTAT
Organism: Cassiopea xamachana; assembly: GCA_900291935.2. Taxonomy (NCBI): domain Eukaryota; kingdom Metazoa; phylum Cnidaria; class Scyphozoa; order Rhizostomeae; family Cassiopeidae; genus Cassiopea; species Cassiopea xamachana. The sequence continues at coordinate 8,643,171 of OLMO02000297.1, forward strand.
TTGCTGAAAAGGGCACTCTTGCCCCTTGCCCTCCTTTCAGTAGGGAAGGATGGACAGCTGCCCTCACTTTCCCCCCAATTCTAGCACCCCTTCACTTCAACACCAATGATTTCAAAAGAACCAAAAAAGCATGAAGATATTTTGTGACTAAAATCTCTTTAGCAACAGCTTTCAGGTAATATATTGCAAATATAAGTAGCACTTGTACACATCATGTTATAAGTGCTCATAATTTGGGTCACAAATGAATGATTTTGAAGACCACCTTTGCTCTTTCACCCCCAAGCAGGGGTAAACACATAGATTTTTGCCAGTTTTCTTCATAGGCTAGTAAAGCATACCTTAAGCAACATATTTTCAAAATTTCACAACAATCAAACAAGGAAAATTAGAATTATTTGATTGTGAGTTTACCAAATGACTTACAAACTATTTGTTATGCTTCATTAACCATAGAATTAAGTCATTTTTAATGGCCCATAGCTTTATGAATCCTCAACCAATTTTCAAAAAAATTAGTTTGCTGGACTCAGCATTGAAAGCTCTCTTTGTATACTAAATTTTTTCAAAATCTAAGACATTGGGTGACAAAGTCAATTTTTTCTGGATCAGTTGACATAGAATGACCCAGTTACAAAATTTAGAATAGATTTGTATGGAATCTTTGAAGTATAACTTCATTTTCAGTGTCATTCTGATTAGCCTATATTCAGAGTTTTTTATATGTTGTAGCAATAACTAGAAATTAATTACACTGGCTAATAACTAGAAATTAATTACACTGGCTAATAACTAGAAATTAAATACACTGGCTACATTGTATAGTGAATGCTGCTGCTCATTTCTTTTTCTTTCAAACATCTTTGGTAGGTCATCATTCCAATTATTGCTCTTTGTTCAATTTTTAGGGGACAGACAATGTATTGCATAGAATCACACAAAGAATTGAAGAGCATAGCTCAAAATTATCAGAAAAACATAGAGAATTATTGACATTTCTACTTGAGAATGGTGCCAAGCTGGACTCTAGGGATATTGTAAGTTTCCCATATTCATATGCTTTTAAATTTTGATTTGGCCAATTTGGATCATTTTTGCCTTCAAAGCATAATATTATATTCTGCATTGCAAATGTTGTGTGCATACTTGAATAGATTGATATTCACAGTGAAGTCCTGATTGGGATCCCATTGAACCCAAGATATAAAAAATGTGTTGCCTTTGGATTCAGCTCAAGAGATTTCTTAGAAATTCTCTCAATATGAAAATCCCTGAATATAGTGAACTCTCATTATTATCTGGGTGTCTACCATTTCAGGGAATTCCATTCTCATAAGAATGTCAGGGGATTGTCAGGAAACTTTGTCCCTTTTTGCAATGTCAGAGAAAGGTCAGGAAAATCTGACCCTCTTCAATGACATCCAAGAATGGCACAACACACTTAAATCATCATTTTCACCTTTGTGCCATTATCTATTCTATGAAATATATATAGCTGAAAGGTCAAGGGAATACCAGATTAATTATGACTATAATTTTTGTCCTACTTGCCAGAAGAGCATTTTCTGATGTTAAAGAGGATATGAAAAATGTTTCACTTGGGTATTCACAACCCCCTACCTTCTACATGCTTAATGCCATTAACTTATAGCTTATAGCATTTACAATAAGACTCTAGGTACATGTGGCATGAGAGCTACGTCATCTTCATTCTGATTGACTAATGCCCTTCAGTGGGCAAAACAAATCCTTCTATGGTATTGAATAAGTGTAGAGTATGGTAACAACTTGCTCAATTTGTGGATTTCAGGCCAAGAAATGTTCAGGAATAAAGCTTCTCCAACTACTACTGAAAGCACAGAGGCTGTGAAACTCTTCTTCAAAACATAAGTGCATTTCAGTCATAAATTCATCAAAATAACCTTAGTCCTGAGGAGCAAAGACAACAGTAACCATTTGGCAAAATGTTCTATTTTGGTCATAGAGAGCTATAGGAAATTTGCAATCTACTTAAATCTTACCAGTTGGTACCAAGGAAATTTGATTCAGGCATAGGCATTTTGCCAAGTGTTTGCAGCAAGGTGGAAATACTTCCTAGCATGCCAACACACAGTGGTGCTGTTCAGCAAGAAATAGCAAGTGTAAATAACAACTATTTTGTGCCCCACAGTTCAAGTTTCTCTACTGAAACACAAACTGACAGCTGTCTCTCTTCAGGCCTAAATTGTATGACGTATTTACCATGTGGCGAACTTGACTTGATTATAAAAGGATTGTTGTTTTGCAGTTGATGTCAATGATTAAATACTAATTTAATTTAATGATCTAATTTAATTATTGAAGTCAATTGCAATTAAACAGTTGTATGTAATTAAGTCAAAAGCCATATTTTTCATATGTCAAATACAAGAATTGAGTTTGACACATGTGAAATACATTGCATAATCTTGGCCAGGGTAATTTCTGAACTTAACTCAGTTGAGTTTAATGCATGTGAAGTATGCCATATAATGTAGGCTGTAGATTGCATTTTTCTACGATAACAAAGTAGCTTAAAACCTCTGGCATTGGAACTTTTGTATTGCTGGAAGTTTTGATGGTGAATTCTATGCCTGTTTCATCTTAAATTTTTTCTACAGCGCTTTCAAATATTTTTGTGGGAATTAGGCTGCTTTGTTTTGCCCACCAAGTGCATAAGCCAATCAGAATCAAGGTGACATAACCCTCATGTTAACTTGTTCTAGAGTCTTATTTTGCACACATTTAGGGGATAAGCTACCTTTTGCCCACATCTGAAGGTACTTCCATGTTACCTACCTTTTGTTTTGTTTCATGATATGCTGTTGGCCACCTCTGCTAGATTTAGCCAGGCAGCCACTGTTTGTACCATTTGGTAAACTTGAAAATTCCAGCACCTATACTCCCCCTTTCCACAGTAATAATCTCTTTAGAATGTCCCTGGTGGTGACAATTCCTATAACTTTTCTTCTATTGGAGGACACAATAAAATATGTTAGGGAAAAAGGGACATTTGTCAGGGAAATGTCAGGGAACTCCATCTTCACAATATGGCAGACAACCTGATTATGAATTTAAGGTCTTTCCACCATAATTACCCTTGATATTACAAACTTTCCATTTGGCTATAGAAGAGAGTTGAGAGAAACAGTGGACATTTTGCAAACACAGACTTTTATGATACTCAAAAAGGATGAGATGCATACAAAAATTAAAGCACTTTTAGGTATCATGACATTTCAGTTAGCAAATGCTGAAAACTGAAATGGTGAAGATTTTGCTCCAAGGCTGTAGAAGGAGTACATAGTGTCACAAACAGAATGTTAGTTTTCATTAATGATATTTGAATTGAGCTCATTTGTTTTGGTTTAAATGTGTGCAGAAGTTGAACATAGCTCATAGCAGCCCATGGAAGGATTTTTGTGGCATGCATTGCTATCCAATGTTAAAACATTGTTGTCTCTGTGTAGTGAACCCCTATTATAATTAAGTATTTTTGGTTCCCTTTTGGATTATTTCTAACCCATTAGACATGTGCAATAGCAACGACTTGACAACACCCCTTATTACCTACATTTCTTGTTCTTTTAGAGTGGCGATACTCCACTGCATGTTGCAGCAAGATTGAATAAATATAAAACTATTCAATTATTTATTGAGAGAGCGGGTAATACAAAAAATACACTTTTGGGTATAAAGAATAATGTAAGCTGTCTTTTTATGTTGTTTTCATTTCTTTACATGCCTTTGTTTTCTGTAAAGGAAGCTCTTTTTATCACAAATTCCTAATGCTTCATTTTGGTAAATGAGGGAGCTGAATGAATAGCTGGGAGATGAAAAATTTTTTGAAACCTAGGGTGAGGAACCCAGCCATTAGGAAGGTCATGCTAACATCATTGCCAGTCCAAAGCCTGGATAAATGGGTAGGGTTTCCAGGATAGGGCTAGCAGCCCACTGGTGTAAATCCATCAGCACAGGAGGATGAATCTACTAAAAGATATGATAACAGTTGGGACTGGAGAGGTTTTTTGAGAGGTTCACGTACTGACAGATAGTAATGTCTACCAGGCATATTGGTGGGAAAGGTGAGAAGGTCAGAGTGAGAGAAATTGTAGAATGTAAATTTAGCTCCCTAATTTGCTAAAGATTGTTGATTTGATGTTTAGGCCATTAGAGTGTAGATTTCAAGTACTGATTATGCTTTTGGCACTTCATCCTACAAATCAATTTTTGTTGTGGATTTTAATGGATACTCGTTCATGGTGCTGTGACATTTCTTATTCTAGAGGTGTAAAACATGAAATTAGAAATTTGAGCAATGAAGAACTACTGCAAATTATTCTCTATGGCCATGATAAATTATCTTATCAATGACCATCTAATACATCCTGAGCATTTTGAAGGAATGACCACTAGTAATTTTTCCAACTACTTTTAAAGTTCTTTCATTGTTTAAATGAATATATAACTATCTTCATACCATCTGTTTCCCATTCCTTTCTTTAAGACATTTATATAACTAAATAGTTATTTAAGGTTATTCCCCTATTATGCCATGCTAATTTTGCTACATTTGGCGCCCTCACTCCAGCTTTTAAAATATTCTGATAGCATGCCTTGCATGTGAATTCAAAATTTTGTCATAGAATTTGAGTTGACCCCCACTCTAGTAGAGAACTTGGGGGTAATATGTGAATGATCTATTTAATTATTTGTTTGTACTTATTCATTTTCTTATGTTTTGTGTAATGATCAAAGGGTTACCATGTAATTCCATGCTCCCTGTGGATTGTTTCATATTTGTAGATTGGTAAATATCTGTGTGAATAAAAAAGAGGTTTAAAAATGCTAGTCAGAATTACTTATCAAAAAATTATAGAATGTAAGGTAATGGTGAACTGAGCATATTAGCATGATGTTTGTAGGGCATACTATTTCTTTGGTAGCTGCAAATCATTTCTGCACTTTTATTTGCCTCATCATTTCTTGCAGTATTTTTTGCTATTTTATCAGCAAGGCATGAATTTCTTGTTTTTGCCCTACAATCAATGTATTGCTATTGTTATCTAACTCTTCTTTAATGTGCATTTTGCATAGTCAATTTTTTAAAATTAAAAGCTCTTTAGGAGTAGGGTATTTATTTCTTTCATGGTTTGGTAGAGCAATGCTTTTATTATTCAACAGGATGGAGAAACATGTCTGCATGTTGCAGTTGAGAATGCATCTGTAGAAGTTTGTGCTATACTTCACAGATATGGAGATTATTTAGATGAAACAAAAAGAAATGGGGTCAGCAGTTATTTCATCTTTTGCTGTTATTTCTGTGCTGTTATTTCTGTGCTGTTATTTCTGTGCTGTTATTTCTGTGCTGTTATTTCTGTGCTGTTATTTCTTTGGTATACTGTATTTATTCATGTATAATGTAACTCAAGTATATATGACCCCCAATTTTCATGTTTAGGAACAGGGTGAAATTAATACCTTGTATATAATATGACCCACAGCTTTCAAATTTTGAAGAAGACAACACTAGGTCTATGAGAGACCTTGTGATTATTTTCTGACAGAACTTGGTGTAGGTGGAAGAAGGGAGTCAAAACAATATGTAGTAAATCACTTGTGTTAGGCAAGCCTTTTTATCTTTTTTTGTTGAGTAGAACAAAGAATCAACTTATTATCTAATGCATTTATAGGCATTCAAAACAAATAGACCTTGTAATAGATCTCAAAGAGAATTTTAGAGGTACTTTAGGCCTACTGTGTTTAGATCTATTGCTGCAGAAAGTATATTTTGAAGTTGTTGATTTAAAATGCGCTCATGGGTGTATTAAAACCTGAAGATGGTGAATAAAATTTGCAAATCTTACACTCATGTTTAGTATGACTACCCAACTTTCAGTATATTTTTTCTTTCAAGCCCAAAATCTCTCATTATACATGAGTATATACAGTAGTTACTTGTTAATTAGAGATCACTGTTACTTGTATTTGAAAATTGAGTGTTGATGGATATTTAGATGTTTGGTGAATTACCCATTATAGGAAAGCTTCCCTTTGCTTTTCTTCATGTTGCTTTCTGTTTAATGATTAGTGGCAACTAAAAAGTTTTAATGACCTTGGAAATTACTAAGTTAGTAGACCGCAAATGTGTTTAGAAAATATAAAGTCAATTTACTACTATATAGGGAAGCTTTCCTGATTTTGAGATTGTCAAGAGTATTATTAGTATTGTAGCTACCTGTATTGTTAACTGCCACCCTCCCAGAGGACAGCTATAGTTTGATTAGAGAAGCACTGCATTGTTCATTATATATGGTTTCTTATACAGCAAGATTTCACAGCTGAAGATATTGCTTCAAAACTCAAGTACAACGACAATACGAAAGCTATGGAGAAGATTAGTGAAATATTCCATACAGACAGAGAGACATATGAAAATGAAAAGGTTTGTGATTTGTACTATCATTCAAAAAGTGTTTGGACACCTTTGAAGCTTCGAGGGCCATTTATGTTAAAGTTTTTAAACAACATGCATTTGATCCTATCTTATTTAATAAGACAACCTGTTATTTCCATGAAACTTTCACAATACATTGGCTACGTTTCAAAGTTTTTCAGCTGCACCTCAGTATTCAAAAAAGATTGTCCATAAAATTTTTATTGGCTAGAAACATGAACAGAAACACTGGAGTTTTCAAACGTCGTAAAATAGCTTACCAGGAGCGTTTGGAGTTCTGCTTTTTAAATTTGTGATGATTGTGGTCTGCTCAAGGAGTGCAACTTTTGCTGTGTGCAAAAAGTTATTCAAACCAAGAACTGTGAAATATATACTAAGAGTTGGAGGACCAGAGATATTCTTGACAATTTTTTGAAAGTCATGTGGCTTTGCCAGCTTTGAGCCTCTGATCCGGGTCCATAAATGTGCTTTTATTGGCAGTCAATTTGCCAAATTTTTTATGTTCAGAATTATAGCGTTGAAGATAAGGTGATGCATAATACAGCAACATTTAGTAACTTTGATAAAAGAATGATGGTGTCGACTTTGCTTTTATGAGGCACCCAACACTTTTTGAACAGTAGTGTATTACATTGTTATGTTGAAGTGCCTATCCAATCATTCGTACTACAGAAAGAATGGATAGATAGACACTTTAACGTGTTTGTTTCTATCATGAACTGTGCTTCACTTCCATTGCTTAGAGAGGTGTAATTTGTGAAATTTTAGGAACCTGAAATATGTGTTTACATGAAGTTATTGCATACCTTCAATTTTGAAATAAGTATACTTTATTAAATTTTCCACTATCATCAACTTTTTGGTTTTATATGATGAAGAATGTCTTGTTACAATTGCAGCGATATCTGGAATACCTACACCATACACCTGAAGGTGAGCATTTGGTCTGTGTACATTCCCGTTTGCAAGTAATGTTATTTGACACTGGGTGATTTGATAGGATTATTCCTTTACGTATTGAGCTATTCACTGCACCAGTATTAGAGATACAGTCCTTGAAATGAGCAGAAATTAGGTAATTCATTGATCAAGTCCCTTGATTTATACTGGCATTTGATCATCAAGCTTCTAGCTTATTTTAGTTTTTTCAGGGAAATGAGAGGCCCATTTTTTGACCTTAGGAGTAAAATAGAAAGTAACCTTTAAAAAGCCCACTATGACTTTTCCACAAAACGATAGTCTCAAAACACAATTCATGGTGCCTTGGCACGAAAATTTTCCTAAGAATTTACTCCTGATGTGACTCATACAAAAGAATTCCTGACTACACTGAAGAAAGCAAGAGAATATTTATTGTTGCTTTACGGAATTTTAAGGAAGATCTAGGCTAAGTCTTTGTCCAAATTGCATATCTTTCATGGAAGTGTGTTTGATTGACTCTAGAAGCCAGTAGGGAGCCATAAGGCATGTGTGGAGACACTTAATCTCGATCACTGTCTCTCATTTCACGGCTTGTAGGAATGGGCTTGTATCTGGACTTTAGTAGTCAATTTCCGAAAACTGAACGCATGGCTATTTTAAGTTATTATGTTTGAGATGCAATAAATTCATAATTTCAAGTTTATTAGCCAACCTATCTAGTTAGTAAAGTTTCAAGCTATTTTGACAAGGTTGCGTTTGTTTTCCTTTCCAATCTATCTCGTCATTTAAAAGTTAAAGAAGGCATCTGAAATTTTGCATAGTTTAGGTTTTAGAATAGAATGCTGTTTAGAATTAGATGCTCTTTGGATGTTATATGCTTTTTGTTGGTAGTTTTGTCAATATAAATATATTGTAGGAAGCCTACCTATGGAAACATATAGGTCTAGAGATCCATGTTTTTAGACCACTACAACTTATACATTTAGAAATTAACTAAGATTACTGTGACATGCAGAATTTTTATGCCTGTCACTTTCATATTGAGAGTAGAGTTTTGCCACTGTTGTTACTGAAATTTACTTGTATGTTGCTCGTTGCACTATATTCAGTGTACGTCCGGGTTTCGGAAAGTTATGGAAATTGATAATGTCATTTTCCAGGACCTGGAAAGTTTTCGAAAAGAGAAATTTTTAAAATGGCTATAGACAACTTTTGGATTTTTGTTTGGGAAATTCTAAAATTTCCTAAGATTTATATTACTCAGTGTCATACTAAATAGTTGTGTTTGTTTACTTTACTATTTATAATATAGAACATAATCCATCAAAATATCATAGATGTAGCAATGGAAATAATGTTTTTCTATTTTACGGAGTTTCAAAATGCGAATGAAAATGTGTTTCATGGTTTTGGAAATTTTTTTTGGAAGAGTTTTGGAAAAGTTTTGGAAATATGCTTAGGGTAGTTTGTACGAATCCTATATATTTTTGTTAACTTAACTATAGCTACTGGTTTCAGCAAGCATTTGATAGCAATTGTATTGTCGTGATCTCGTAAATGCTTAGTAGCTTGAATATTTGTTGCTTGTAAGAGAAGATATCAAATATCCTTGACATTTGCAACCACTTCCAGTTCTTCTTATGTAGAATGCATTTTACGGCAATATCTACATTTTCAATCTAGCCAAACCATAAAGCGCATCTTTTTTAGGAAATTTGTGCCTTAAGTGTGTTGCAGCTATTCCTTTCTCTTCCAAGTTCAGAGATCATTTTTTACATTCTGTTTATATATGTATATATATATATATATATATATATATATATATATATATATATATATATATATATATATATATATATATATATATATATATATATATATATATATATATATATTCACTTATTTCTAGGCGATGCTCTTTGGTCTTTGCGGCCGATTATTAGTGAGTTGTTTTCCATTAATGATGTTGTGTTGCAAGTGTACATTTTTACTTTTTTCATACTTGTCTATTCACAGTAGTTAGAGCCTATTTACATGGAAGACAGTCGGCCCAGTTGACCGTGCTAGCTTGGCAAGGCGAGATAATAAGATATATGGAAAGGTCTATCCAGCCCGGTATACCAGGCTGGCCTGACTTGTGACTTTCAGAATTCTAGCCTGTTTTGGTGCTATTTTCTTATATTTTCGCCCTTGCATTTACTTTGCTTAGGAAAATCTCCTTTTTTCAAGACATGATTAACGCGTAGAAAGAATAAATAAGTAGTCGTGAAGGCTCTTACCTTTAAATTTTACTCCCGCCATACCAGGATGGCCCGCTTCCATAAAAGCAAAAATTCGTAGTTAGGCAGGATTCATGAAACAGACTGACGTCTGCCTGCTTCACGGCTCCCGCCTAACTGAGCTAGCTATTAGCTCATGTGTATGTAAAATTGATTAACAAGGTAAATTATAGGTTTGCCGGATTTTGGCTGAATGAGCCAACCCAATTAACCGGGCTGGCACCTCTCCATTTAGTATGGTCCCTTACTATCATAGATTTTTCTGACTGAGTTGTGAATTACACTTCATTTGTGATTTATCCTATTTCATATTTTTCTATATCACTCAAAGGTGTTAAATCTGTACCAAATTTGGTTCTCTAAGCACCAATGATAGCAAGGATTGCATTATCCACAATTCAGGAACTTCTAGAGTTAAATGACTATATATAAATGACAATAGTAATATCACTCTGGGGTGACACGATAGACAACTGCCCCTCCTGGATATTTATAATATATTAAAGAGTTCTTCATGGTAGTTGCGTATTTGAACACTGGTACATCAAAATACAAGGATTTTTGTACGCTACACAACTTGGCGTAACGCTCCTAGATACCAGATTCTATAGTACCAATTATGCAATGAGTAGCGGTTAAAATGAAGAGCTCTTTATTATAGTATATAAATTCGACATTCCAATAATTCATTGCTACATTTCAATAAAGACTATTCCATAGAAATTATATGACAGAAACGGTGTGACATCATTCCAAAAACGTTTGGACTCGGACTCTGGTCATATTCAGTATGGGGTAGATTTTAAAATAGGGCGTTTACATATCCCCCACGATGAAGATGATTCGAGTCTGAGTTGAAGCGTTTAGAGCTTATTGCCACACCAGTTTTGTCGTGTAATTTTTATGGAGTAGTCTTTATGTATTTGGCTTACGGAATTATTAGGATACCGAATTTAAGTAAGAATCATTTGGGCTCTGTTCTTCTCCATCCTTATGCTCAAGTTAATATATAACCTCGGTGATCCCTCAAACTAGCTAGAGTAGTGCTGTTGCAATCATTTTCTGATAGATTTTTTTGAGTTTACGTTCTAATGGCTCGTGAAATTTAACATAATTTCCTTTAAATGTTGACTTTGCCTACTTTTTCCGTGCGAAAGCGAAATTAAATTTAACACTGAAACTAATTATTTAAGCATAGTTCCGGCGCCTAGTCCGGTTTTTTATCCAAATACAACTCCGGCTCCCACTCCGTTTGTTGATCACCTCGGTTTCAAAGTAGCTAAAGTAGTGGTTTTTCAATCGTTTTCCCTTAGGTGTTTTTTAGTTTGCGTTCTATGTGCTCGTGAATTGTGACCTACTTTTCTTGTTGAAGCATCATCATCTGGACCGCTCAAAGTTGGCGTCCGGACAGCACATGGCCCGCGGGCCGCCATTTGAATATACGTGTATCGCTGTATTGTTTTCATTGCTTATCTATCACGTTCTCAGATATACACGCAGGTGACAATACTGTAGTTGCTTTTGAAAGCACTGTGAACATTAACAAGAATATAGAAAGTGACGATGTAGTCAAGTAAGTCAACTTTTTTTATCTTTCTTTTAGTGTAATTCTACTGTTTTTGTCATTTTCTGCTACTCACATTTAATTTCGAACTTCGCAAAGAATATGCGGGAAAGTAGCAGAATTGCGGTCGTTCTTATGTAGTCTTATTAGTAGGGCTACCAAGAATTGACTTTTATAATTAGAAAATGTCACTTTATTTTTTGGTGATTTTGACCGTATTTTGACCTAACGAATTTGCCTAAGTTTTTAGCCTCTTGTCAATAAGCTATACTATACCACTTGGTAAATATGCATTCAACACTATATACTAGTGACATCGACAGGGCAATAACGAAAACAACTAAACGAAGCAATTAAATGCTGAAAAATTTAATAGATGCAAACGCGGTCGAAATGGAAATTGGGACTTATTTGGGAACAATTTAGTGAAGGTAGAGTATTAGGACATATAAAGAAGTTAGATAGATGTACCAAGGAAGTAGACAAATATGACCAGAGCCCTGACCAAGAAGAAAGGGAATGGAAACTACAGTGAGGAAATTGACAATAAAAAGTACTACAGGAATAGAGTGCTGTTGGGAGTTAAGAGAGGGCCTATCTTTGAAAATAAGAAAGTGCTTCTCTTTGAGAAAGAAGTAAATAAGTGGGTAGTGCATTTTAGTGAGTAGCACTGGAATTTCACATTTCAACATCTTGCTATTGAAATCCGATGGTCAGTTCGTAAATAAGTAGAGATTTAAAGATATTTGAATTTTTGTTCACAATTTTGACTTTATTGACCTAAGAACTTTCTGCTTTTAACCGTAATTAAACCTGCATTTGCAATTTTGACTTTATTGACCTAAAAACCTTATTTTGACTTTATATTGACCTATAAACCTCTTCAGAATGGATTAGTAATCCTGGTAAAGGTGTTTTTCAGGGTTTCAGGTCACCCAAAGGTCGTAAAAAAAGTTAACTTTATTGACTTTTGGTCGCCCTACTTATTAGGCTTGGCCGTTCCTAGAGGTTTCTATTGAGTTGTACTGACTATGAATTGATCTACTGGGGATGTGAGGGGTGTCGCACCCTCAAGTATTACCGTACGATTCGGTAAGGGTACAGTGTCCAACACCCTTTATAGTTCTGCACCCTCTCCCCAATAATAATCTCCTAAATACACTCTCTGGTATTCATCTTCTGCCTATAAAACTGGGCATTGCTCTATTCTGTTAAGCTCCAGCAATTAATTGTTCTTCTTGGGTTCCAATGACACGCAAAATTTCACAAATTTGCCTACATAAATTGTAAATATGATGACTTGATGACAGAACTTTTGTTTGGTGTGTGGCACCCCAACACCCCGTTATAAATGGGCCTGTTGTTGGATGAGCCAAGCCAATTTCAGTTAGCTTAGCTTTCTGCAAAGTTTTATATTTTGTTTTCAGTGTAAATAGAGAGGTTCAGTGTGATGATACAAAGAAAGCTTAGATGGTAATAGGCTATACATGAAACAAGCTGTTCCAAGTTACTGTTTGGAGCACGGTGTTACCTCCACATGCTGGTGGTTGTAGTGACTGTATCTGGATGAAAAGATGTTGGTTTGTGTATGTTTGATTTAGGGTTTCTTTCGTGTTCGCTTTATTTATAGGACTCCTTGTACATAGTTAGACATCATCCATCTTAAATTTAATAGTTATTTAGTTAAATGTCATAACGTAAGAAATTTAAATAATATTTATACTAGTAACGAACTTCTCCATTATCTAATGCAACAAACTGGGATGCCTATTAGGGAGGTTCTGGATGTAAACTCTTCAAATGATTGTGATGCAGTCCATGCTTAGCCAGACGTCAGTCAATGAAAACTTGTGGAAACGATCACATTGCAACTAATGCAAAAGCAAAGAAATTTGGAAGACCAGATAGCCAGTAGCGTGCTTTTTAAGTGGGAAATTTCAGAACACGTTGATCCATTACCGTGAGTTGAGTTCATTGCGAACTGAAAGTCAGGCCTTCCTGGACTTAGGTCGTGATTTTACAAGCGCTTCTAAATGCCATAGCAGCGTAAAAGTTTATGTAAACAGAATTTTTACAAATGGTATGATGATGAGATTGCATCTTAGGGTGAAAACTTGTGAGTGCACATAATTTTCAAAGTGCCATGATATTGTCAAGCGAAGAGACAGCTAATTCAAAGTAACCAAATTGAGTTTATTTCCTTCATATTGGAAGAAGCTTTAGGCCAAATGTTGTTATTTGTAATTTTTCTCCATCTCGTAAGGGGTTTACAACCACTGCATTGCTTTTCAAAAGAGGCAGTAAATATCAGGTGATCTGAAGACACGGGGCTGGTGTCATTGCGCATGGAGGTAAACTTGTGCTAATTTTGGTTTACTTTGCTGTCCTTATTATGGAATAGGGAGCTGAGATTACCTCATTATTCATGCCTGTTAATTTATTTTTCTGGTTCGGGGCCATTCAAAAAGTAGGTGCGCTCGGAAAAGGGGTACCCGAGAAAGCGTACAAGGGGGAGGGGTGCTTCAAAGAACATACGTACGCACGCTCATATAATTTGCAATAGTTAAATACTTACAAAGCATCCTAAATGAGTAAAGCTGTCTTTGGACAAATTCAAATGTTTAGGGGGGTTTGAAGAATCAAACGTACGTACGCTCAGGGGGAGGGAAGTACCTCGAAAACTTACAAAAACGTACAAGGGGAGGGTGTCAAAAAATCGATGAAATTGAGCGTACTTACTTTTTGAATGGCCCCTTCTGATGTTATACTTCAATGTAGTAGTGGACTGTATATTATGTATTCATTGAATAGCTGTATATATGCTTTGTAGTGAGAAAACAGTCCTTGTTATGAATGGTTGTTATTCTTTCGCATTTTTCTCCAGATTGACTTGGAATACTGGGAGCTGTATATACCAGACTACAGCTCCTTATTCTTTATTTTGTATCAATTTCTCATATAGTGTCATGAGTCCTGGGTTGAAAGTGTCATTTGCATACATTCCAACTATCCCATTTGTTCCGGGAAACTCCTGTTTTTATGGTAAATCTCCTGTTTTCCCTCTTTTGACCGAAATCTTTGGGGTTTTAGTGCTTGTTAGTAAAAGGCAGCTTTTTGTGTCTTGAGCGACAAACCATTAATGTTTGTGCATTTTTTTAAAAGACAGTTCGTGTACTCTTTACAACACTATGCATTCGCATTGCTGATTATTGGTAATATGGTTTAAATTAAACTCCAACACTTTTTAAAGAAACTGGACAAATTTTACTTAAGTTCATTTCATTTTTTCATTTCATTTTCATTGTTGGGAGGGTCGTCCTTCAGCAAATGCTGTTTTCCAAGAAGCCCTCCATTAATGTTACAGTTTATTTAATAAAAATAAAAACAAAACATATTAATACAATAATAAAAAATTCACTTTAAGATTATTTATGTACAGTATTCTCTTCGGTCCAAACTGTTCACCGTGAACTGTGGTAAAAGACAGTAAAAAGCTTATTTCAAATATCAAACTATAAATAACTAGTTATAAACACATAAGACTGCTTCACTAATGAAATTCAACAGCAGCCATTTTCACAAAAACTTTAACTGTTCATGGACAGAATTTTAGAGGTAGCTTTTTTGGCCTCACAGCTAAGATCGTTTGCTATTCAATATGCAAACGTCTTTTGCCCATTTCCAGTTTTGATGAACAGCACTAGAAGTTACTCTCGGCACTTCTCAGGCCAACAAGTCACCTTTACTACTTTGGGAAATAAATGCGAGAAGTAGTCCGGCTACAAGGTGTTAAGAGACTTAAACAACCTTTGCTGTCTCATTTCTTATCATTTTGTTTGCAGTTAGTCACGAGGTACTTGAGAGCTTGGGAGCTAAGAGTCTATTCATATGAGCCCGCTTAGCGGGTCAGCTCACTTGACAGGACAAATTTCATGTTCCCGCCTACTAGGTTAGGAACTGTCGCGTGAGAGCTTGAGCATTATTCGGATGTTAGCTAGCACCTTTGGAGTACCTTTCAACACTTTTTAGCCCGCTAGTGGTCAAGCGAGATCTCACTTAGCGGGCTAGCCCGTTTTCTAATATGAACAAAAACGCATTTTGTATGGGAATTGAGGGGTAGGCAAGATCTCACTAAGTGAGCTGTCTCGGTTAGTGGGCACATATGAACAGGCCCTAAGATACAAAAGAAGATTCATTGATCACAAATAATGGAGAATAAGCTAGCATCATCGGCATGCATCGTAACATTGCAGTTTTTAGGGTAAATGACAGACAATTTTCATGAAGCAGGAAAGGCAATGGACGTAAACAGGATCCTTACGAAGTGCCACAGGTGATGATGCCAAATTTGCATTCCGACCCAATTAACCTTGGTATATTGGTGCTTATTGCTGAGATATAGCTGAACCATTGAAGTTCAACATCCTTTTTATACTTAGCTTTGACACATGGCAGCTGCCTAGAAAGCAGGATAGTTGAAACAAGGAAAGATATGCAAATGCTGTTGGAGTACCACAAATTGAAATTGTCCAACAGAGCTCCTTATGAGGTGCGAGACAGCAACTATTGAGTAAAATGTTGATGATTTGACAATTGTATGGGCTAGCTGTGTAAGGCTTTAATTGGTCCTTGCTTTGAAGTTTTTTTTGAAGTTTTTTTGCATGTTACTAAGATGCTACAGTAGTTGCTTTTATTCACACTTCATAACGCTTAGCAAAAGGTTTCGAGAATAAACTGATTATTACATTTTGTCTTAGAGCTAGACGATGCCTTTAAATAGTTTCGTTACGTAATTACTATATACGGTATATAACGTAGTTTACGATCATAGAGATAATAGGACTAGAGAGCTCGCTACGTCACGTGGTAGGGGTCAACCATGTAAATTAAACATGGTAGCGTAGTCAGGCAAAAGATCACACGGACGCTACATTCGCATTGCAAAAGTTTAACAAACGTTTGGAATATGATTAATGGGAATGTATATTGGAAATAGATAATTATTTCCGTAATATTAACCTCACGCTGCGTACAATTATATACATAGATAGCCGAAAACACCAGGAACAGCTGAAATCCATATTTTTATCTCATTGCACCAGTTAGTGCCTAACTCATACAAGGTTGAAAAAATCAAGGTAGAGGGGGAATAAGTTGATAGAGCTTTATTTTTCGGTTATATTGAGGATTACTGAATGATTATTTGATGACAAAGGCACGTACATACAAGGCCAATGCAAGGATTTTGGTGAGTTGTTTTCTGTTGTAACAGCCTTCCCCTAAGGAAAACCTGGAATTTGCTTGCATATTCAGAACGTATAGAAGGAGGGCTATCATAATGGTATATGATTTCTATATATTTAGAGAGTATCAAATTCCTCATGTCTGCCTGGATCAAGTTAGCAAGGAATGCTTTTGAGGATATGGCAATTTTTAATGGCTATCCAGTGATATGCAAATGGGAGGGTATGATGCCCCCAAAATGTAAGGAATGTACCTAGGCACATGTCTGTGGCAATGTACTACAAAACTTTATGAGATTCAGAGAAAGGATATCCTACCTTTAGGATACAAGTTCAAGACGTGCTAGAAGGCCACTTCACAAAGTGAAAATGGCTGCCCAAACTTCTTGTTTCTCATTAGCCACAGCAATCAATTGTCTTGGGTGCTGAAGTAACAGTTCAGGGAAAGTAAGCCAATAACTGAACTTATCATGACATTCAACAATTTATCCAATATATTCTATTAAAATAGCAAATTTTGGAAAGCCATGAAAGCACTTTTGACACCATAGAATCTTTCAAACAAAAAATTTGCTAATAACTACACATAATATATATAAAAATCATGTTAATAATTATATAGAATATATATATATATATATACATATATATATATATACATATATATATATATATATATATATATATANGTGCTTATTGCTGAGATATAGCTGAACCATTGAAGTTCAACATCCTTTTTATACTTAGCTTTGACACATGGCAGCTGCCTAGAAAGCAGGATAGTTGAAACAAGGAAAGATATGCAAATGCTGTTGGAGTACCACGAATTGAAATTGTCCAACAGAGCTCCTTATGAGGTGTGAGACAGCAACTATTGAGTAAAATGTTGATGATTTGACAATTGTATGGGCTAGCTGTGTAAGGCTTTAATTGGTCCTTGCTTTGAAGTTTTTTTTGAAGTTTGTTTGCATGTTACTAAGATGCTACAGTAGTTGCTTTTATTCACACTTCATAACGCTTAGCAAAAGGTTTCGAGAATAAACTGATTATTACATTTTGTCTTAGAGTTAGACGATGCCTTTAAATAGTTTCGTTACGTAATTAATATATACGGTATATAACGTAGTTTACGATCATAGAGATAATAGGACTAGAGAGCTCGCTACGTCACATGGTAGGGGTCAACCATAGAGATAATAGAACTAGAGAGCTCGCTATGTCACGTGATCGGGGTCAACAATGTAAATTAAACATGGCAGCGTAGTCAGGCAAAAGATCACACGGACACTACATTCGCATTGCAAAAGTTTAACAAACGTTTGGAATATGATTAATGGGAATGTATATTGGAAATAGATAATTATTTCCGTAATATTAACCTCACGCTGCGTACAATTATATACATAGATAGCCGAAAACACCAGGAACAGCTGAAATCCATATTTTTATCTCATTGCACCAGTTAGTGCCTAACTCATACAAGGTTGAAAAAATTAAGGTAGAGGGGGAATAAGTTGATAGAGCTTTATTGTTCGGTTATATTGAGGATTACTGAATGATTATTTGATGACAAAGGCACGTACATACAAGACCAATGCAAGGATTTTGGTGAGTTGTTTTCTGTTGTAACAGCCTTCCCCTAAGGAAAACCTGGAATTTGCTTGCATATTCAGAACGTATAGAAGGAGGGCTATCATAATGGTATATGATTTCTATATATGTAGAGAGTATCAAATTCCTCATATCTGCCTGGATCAAGTTAGCAAGGAATGCTTTTGGAGATATGGCAATTTTTAATGGCTATCCAGTGATATGCAAATGGGAGGGTATGATGCCCCCAAAATGTAAGGAATGTGCCTAGGCACATGTCTGTGGCAATGTACTACAAAACTTTATGAGATTCAGAGAAAGGGTATCCTAACTTTAGGATACAAGTTCAAGACATGCTAGAAGGCCACTTCACAAAGTGAAAATGGCTGCCCAAACTTCTTGTTTCTCATTAGCCACAGCAATCAATTGTCTTGGGTGCTGAAGTAACAGTTCAGGGAAAGTAAGCCAATAACTGAATTTATCATGATATTCAACAATTTATCCAATATATTCTATTAAAATAGCAAATTTTGGAAAACCATGAAAGTACTTTTGATACCATAGAATCTTTCAAACAAAAAATTTGCTAATAACTACACATAATATATATAAAAATCATGTTAATAATTATATAGAATATATATATATATATATATATATATATATATATATATATATAT
>OLMO02000297.1:8668962-8679698 GCA_900291935.2 Cassiopea xamachana
CCTTAAATTTGAAAATGTCTGCCACTGTTCCACAAGTGCGAGTCATACACGGATTATACGTCGTGTGATTTATGGGCTTGACGGTTTAATGGGCGTGGTCATGTGCCCCTTTTATGCACTGGCCCCCTCACTTTTTAGGTGCTTCCTGCATCCCTGTGCGTGATTACATTCCTTTTCTTGCATGACCTGTATGCACCCAATATATAGTAATGTTTATTGTAGTTCAACACTTATGCAATATGGTTTATTTACATTATAATTGTAATATCAAATTGAAACTTATTTTACAAGCTAGAACCTATTTTCCTCTATGTCAGATTCACATCTAATCTAGTGCTATTGAGAAACTTTCGTGGCAATATCTACTGTTGAAACTGTCATATGTTTGCAATTTTATTGTAATTTTGTAAGGTGAAGTTTAGAGGCATATTTTGACTGCTATCGCATCTGTAATTTACAGTGTAAAGAAGCTGTTTGGTAGTGCTGATCTGAGATCAGTTCTTGTACTACTATAATTGCTAAGGTTGGAACTTTGTTTAGTAAGCGTGATTATATTGTGAGTTGCAGAATGAAACAATGAGTTTGTCTCCGTTAAAATTGTTTGATTTTCATTCTGATGCTGGATTTATAAAGTAGCTACTTGACTACACGTTTTTTTTAATAAGAAAATCATTATTTTGCCTGAGCCTCAATTTTCTTAACATTTCCCGAAATTGAGCCTGAGCTTTTCTTAAATTTTTCTTAGCTTTTACTGAAATAAACTGGCTAGAGTGGTGTACACTTTCGTTGATAATATTGCATACTTGAATTTGAATTCCATCTTTAGCATTTTGAATGCAATAACGACGAAATACCGATTTTTGGCCTATAAAAACACTTAATTTTGGAAATTGAGCCTCGTGATTTTCTTAAGATTTTCTTAAGATTTTGACGATTTGAGCCTCATTTTCTTATAAACTTTTTTCTTATAGAAAAAATCGTGTACTTTAGAACTCATGGACTTGTTGAATTGAATATGTTCTAAATATTGGTCTGTTGTTCTGGTTCCATTTTAACCAATGTTGCTGCTTTTATTTTCTCAGTTGCTAAAGAGTATCAAACTGTTCCATTTGATCCAATGCTCGTTGAAAAGTGGCCCTTGATTCAAGCTTTTGCTCATGAAGATGTTGGAGGGTGAGACTTTGCGTAGTCAGATTCTTATCCTGTTTCTTATTACTTGGACAACGTTAATATTGAAGAGCCATCTGATTCTCATTCAAAATTGCTACTTGCTTGCTCATAACGATAATAACGAATATTGTGA
Organism: Cassiopea xamachana; assembly: GCA_900291935.2. Classification (NCBI taxonomy): domain Eukaryota; kingdom Metazoa; phylum Cnidaria; class Scyphozoa; order Rhizostomeae; family Cassiopeidae; genus Cassiopea; species Cassiopea xamachana. Next base: position 8,670,266 of record OLMO02000297.1, read on the forward strand.
GAGGGATCATAAGTTTGATTTTTCAGAGATAGATTGGGTTCATACAGATCATGAAACCTCTGAAACCTTGGGAAATAGGTAGAGTTTTAAATATAGCAGGGTAAAATTCAGGAAAAATTAGAATGTTGGGGAAAGTCAGGGACGGCTTGGAAGATCTTTGGTAGAAATTTGAATTTTTCATTATCAGCAAATTTTTTCTTGGCAAGTGAAGAGTTTTTCTGCACTGGGGAGTGGTAATAGTTGGGTGTTGGAGAAATTCTAAAGCTAAATAGACGGGAGGGGAATTGTCCAAATCAAGGAGCTTATAAAATTTCATAGTAATGCATATTTTCAACTTGCAAAAACTGTTTCCATTGTCCTCTCAATGTTATCATCTTTAGTATGACTTTCAACTACGTTTTCAAAGCTTCTGAAGACAATTTATATCTTTTTAAGTATTCGTCTAGCGATGCATCTCCAGGGTCCGGGATGGACAATCCTATCTTGGCTCAAAATTAATTAGCAGGGGTGGTATACATTTTTGCAAATAGGATTAGTTGGGGGCGTGTATTCCGGGCTGGAGAGTAATTATTACGTGCAACTTTCTTGTACTTCCTTATATTTGAATCAACAGACATCTTACGAAGTGCACTTCATTGTTACTTATTGTTGTTTTCAAGTTCTCCTTCTCTCGCCATTTCCGTCAATAGCTATCACTGTCTCTATTTCTTCTAGAGGAGGGTTTTTTACCATGGTGCACAAGGTGAGCCTGATCAGTGATATGGATATATCTCGCTTTTTAATTGACCTTGTATCGAAGAATACCACTGGCAATATTCCTATGAATGCATAAAAGACTTAAGCAAAGAGCTCTATGTTAGGACCTGTCATGCCAACTTTAAGCACGTAGGAAAGATCTCAGCTATAATTGAAGGCTTTACAGAGCTCTCTTGTGTTTGACCTAGATTGTTGTTCCTGTCGTTTTATTCAGGGTCTATACGGGTTTTGGAAAATTTTCGAAAGCTATGGAAATTGAAAATACAGTTTTCCAGGACCTGGAAAGTTTTGGAAAAGAGAGGATTTTCAAAAATACTGGGGAAAAGTTTTGGATTTGTGTTTGGAAAAATTCTAAAATCATCCTAGATTGATGTAGCTTAGTGTCGTATTAAACACCGTATACGATATGTTTGTTCATTTTGCTACTTATAGTGCAAAACATAATGCACCAAAAATTATAAATATATCTTCGACAAAAGCATTTTCCTATGTTTATGGGGTTTCAAAATGCAAGTGAAAATCAACTTCATGACTTTGAAAATCTGGTTATGTACTTTGGAAAAGTTTTGGAATATTTTTGGGATTTTTTGAAGGAATTTTTACGAACCCTTTTTATTTTAATAAAGAGTTATGATATTCTCTCTAATTCATTCTGACACATGCTTTTTACAATAGTATCATGGTCAATTGTAGTGCACATTTAATAGCATTGTGTTGTTTCATTCAGGATTTTACCATTTAGAATCGGAACAATACTTTTTTGCATATCATATTTTATTGTGAATTGTATGTTCATTTTATCAGCAATGGCGTAATCCCAAATATACCCCATTTGCCTAGTGCCTTTTATCTCTCATCCAGGTAATTGATGGTACAGCTCTTCTGAACGATGCATGTTTGACTCTTGATCAGTTAAGCTTAGAAGTTCTCATAACAAAGGTATCAATCATTTTTTCTTTTCCTAGCATTGCATTTCAGAGACTATTTTACATAGCTACTTGTTCACTTATTCAGTCTTAGTCTCTGTAGTCTATCTTTCTATTGAAATATTACCTTTTGCCTCTCCGTCACTCCTCTGCTCTTGATATACAGGTTTTTTTATAAGAAACAAACTTTCTGCCTTCGGCCTGGATTTTTCTCAATATTTGGTCAGAAATGTTTCCTAGCTGTTTTTTTGAATCATTAGGACTTCCAATAGCAATAACAACCCATATTAGTCAACTTTGATGCAAAACTAGGATTTTCAGGTTTTGTGTGCCATGTTAGTGATGCTTTTTCTATTTTCTTTCTAGTGTGGTCAAAAATTTTCTTTTAAAAACAGTTATTCAAGTTATTATTTGAAGCTCAGCCTACCTTTTTTTTAAATGTTTCTTAATTTTTGCCTAATTTTAGCCTCCTCTTTCTTCTAGACATGTTTCTTTTATAAAAAGCGTATATATCATTCTCCTGTTTGTCATGCCGGATATGTGGATACAACCACAGTGCACCTAGTTTTGTACTGTGGAGAGCACCTGTCTGTAGATTCTCGTATATATTCTATTAGAACGTAGCACGAACAGACACGTGTTTTCGGAGATGAACTCAGCCTTTTTCTTAATTCATGTTACCCTACATGAAGTACTTATACAAATCACTGAACTGACCAGTTCTTCTCATAGTGATCTCGCTTTAGGCTTCGATAATTGCACTGCTTACTACTTTGATGGATAGCAAAACTATTGCAGCTCTGACACTATTACTTACATCTTCTATTCTATCATGACATGTGAGAAGACACTTTGTCTTCAATTGTTTACCAATACTGTTTCAAGCTAGAATGTTTTGTGTGCTTTCTCAGCAATAGTTTGTTGATCAGCAAAGAATGAGTAGACATTCAAATAATAAGCAATTACCGCACTTTCCCTGGAAAGTGCCCTGGGCGCTTTTTAAATTGTTTATAGTTTTTGGGCACTTTTGGAGGAAAATACAGTAATCTTATCTTTCTTGCATTTTTTCATGAATTGATTCCTGGCTTAAGTTATGTCTTCTTATTTTTTCATAGCATCTACCTCAGTTTGAAAAGCAATGGACATCACTCATTGACAATGTCACCATGTCATGGTGAGGATATTTGTGAGATATAATTTGCAATGTTGTGTCTATAGTAGCTTATTTACTCTCTGTTATGCATCCAAATCTTTCTTAATCATTCTGGCTTAGATAGTGTAGAAACTAGCTCATTAATGTCATTTTAAACGTATATCATCTACGTGCTAAGGAAAATGATAATTGTTTCTTCAACTTTATTTGAAAGTGAGAGTGATGGAGGAAATCTTGAAGCTGCCAAAGTTGCAGAGGTAATTTACCATTTTACCTGATCCTATCAAAATTTTCCTTTTTTTCTTTGAAATTTACCTGACAGACTTTTCATGCCACAAGCTTATTGCACAGAAATATTTTATTGCAGCCTTTGACGACCTTTTGCCATTATGCTCCTGCGGAATTCATCAATGCGAGCGTAAAGTATGTTTTTCTATCCTTAAATGGTAGGGTATTTGATTTTCTGACCTCTCGATTAAAGGAGTTTTAGTTGTATGCCTGTCTCCCTGTCACTACGAATAGACAGCTCGCTGAATATCCTGTTATTCTTTGTTTGAAACACTCGAGCATATGAAAGTACCACATTTATATTTAGCAGATAGCTCTAACTTTCAGCTATAATTTACGTATTTGGCTCAGTTTAACTTCCCTCTCAATTTCACTTTTATGCTTCTTTTCTTTTAATGCCATGCTTAGCTTGACTCGACAAGGGAATTATTTTTAGAGCATTTCTGAAATCCTGTGTCCTGAGTAGGCCGTATAATCGAATGACGACTGTATTCTTAGAAGCTTTGGATAGTGTATTAGTTACAATAGCCAAATTATTTTATGTACTTTATTGTTCCCATTGTACAAGATGTAAAACGTGTAGAGCATAGTTCTTTTCAATGAATGTATGGAATTCTCCAAGGGAGCCATCAGTTAAATTTGGGATCTATACCAGCAATGGACACCCTGAGAAAGCAGACGAGAAGGAAAAGCTTTTGAAAAACAGTGGTGTGAAAGGCTCCAATGCATATCACATGGCAAGTACCATCTTGACAGCATTACTCTGTTAAAGATCTAGTAACATTTTATAGTAGTGTGTTGAAATCGAAATGATATTTGAGAGTTAAATATACCAGGCTTAAGTTCTTTATAGTAGATAAGGATATATCTGGTTTTCAACTATTTGTTATTTACATGTAGGTACTATGGGTTTTTAGAAATTTACGCGTTGTATTCAAGAGGAGAATTTTTATGATGTCATTAACTTGGGAAGTATGTTAAGGGAGATTTTCTCCCAATTCATATTTCAGATGATCTTTTTCAAATCACTTACCATCAGCTTCTCCTCTATTTAGTTGTTTTGATAACTGTACCCCCTTTCAAAGCCCTTGAAACTTTACTTGTGTGCCTGCTTTCTCTTAAGGTGTGCAGCGGAAGAGATGCTAAAGGAATTTTGTCTTGTGTTAGAACATATTTCTTTCATGCTACACATGAGGTTTCTGAAGGTAAATTTCATGTTCATTTGCATACTTGATTAGCAATTTGATAGTATTGTCCTTAAAAGTGTTGCTGGCTCTGTGCTTCAAGACACACCTGCGTTGAATCCCTCCCAAAGCATTTTGTGATATTTATTGAAAAAATCAGCCTGATTCAATATAAAATTGTTGTCTTTTATCTTGAACCGACTCTACATTGAACAAGCATTCTTCAATGTACCATTCTTCAATCCAGTTGCAAAGTCTACAGAAACTGAAGATGGCTTGGTAGATAAAGATATTAGGTCTGATACATGTTATTTTTATGCCCAATAATTATCCTCTGCTTTATTGAACTTATTTATTTCATTCTCCCCAATGGCATTTATCTTATAGCAAGCTTTATTGCCGGGACTTTTTAATTCTTCAAAATTTTTGGAAAAACTGAAACGCGATTTTAGCATGTTTGGTAGGCCAGGGGAATACTCTCTCAATTGCATGCAGTTTTAGAATTTTATGGTACGTACAGTATATTTCAACGGTGGCCATACCAGGACTTCAGAACCACGTATGGCTCTTTTTCCATTAATATATGGTTCATGGAAACATGTTGGCTTCGTTCCTTCTTTTGCTCTCAGTTGATTGAGAGGTAGATAAGAAAAGTTCCAAGCTTTCTACTGTTTGTAGGGTAGATATTGAGAACCCATTAGATTGAAATACATGTATATACCCTCAGTTGCCAAATTAAGTCCCCCCGCTTATTAATTTTTCTGTTTTTTGCCAACCTCCGGACCTTATTAGGACCCCCGTTATTAATTTTAAAGAAATTGAATTTTTTACGAAGTCTTCATTTTATTTTCATTTTTTAGTACTATTTACGCCTAATTTCCATGTCAAAATAGCATGCTTCTGTCTATATTTTAGTTTTACGCTTTATTACAACCAGTTTTTGTTCTGTTCGTCGCTTTATAACCATTCTAAGCCGTTTCTCAAATTCCAGCCCCTCGTTTATCTTGGCCCCCCGTTTTTAACTTTTGGAAGTTTTTCCGACACCCCCTGTTTATTGGGACCCCTCCGTTTATATGGCACTTGAGAGTACATTACTCATAATGTGCTGCGGCTCTGAAGCATCTTAAACGTATTTGGCTCGTATTAAGTAAGTTTGGCCACATTTTATATATTTTATTCAATAGTTGTCGTGATTCCATTGAATGCTTTTCTGTAACTGTGTCAAAATATTATGTAGTCAAGCCCATGAATAGTTCATAGTTTACTCCTAAATAGACATTACTAATTGAAAAATCTACATAAGAATAATTTTAATTTCATTTCCTTTTTCAACATTTTGCTGTGTTTGCATTACTGTGGTGATTTTAGACTTTGGTTTAATTGCTTTGAACTGTTCTTATTTCTCATTCATGTTCTTTCTCTCAACAGAGTTTTGGCTGATTGCTACTCACTGGCCACCAAAGCGTTCGCTGTCTCTGTTGATCAGCTGAAAGTAAATCTTGAACTCCAGAAGGTCTGTAATATTGAATTATTAAATTGCCTTGTTGGATGCTTAGGTTGTCTTGTAAGAGGTGTTTTTATTGGTTGCAATTGCAATATTCAATGAGCTTTAGTTTCTATAAGAGGTCCTGGAGACACGTACGATCGCACGTACGCGTGTCCATGCACATGTGAAAGCCACAGCGCTAGAGAAAGATTGTTTGTGTCAACATCCCTGATAATCATGCAATTACACTTGTCAACTGCGTTTCTTATATCTTGTACTATTTACCCCCTATGTTCTACTGTTCTCAAACCTCTCATGCCTTGTACTATAATGTCTCTATGGCATATAACCTACAAAAATATCCATTTTTTCGTCATTTTTAATATTTCTGATACTGGGATCTTGCATTGTACGTACAGCTCCAAGTAATTCAGAGCTATCGCACGTGCTTAAAAGGGCGCACGTGTGATTTGAAGTTCATGCGCTATTGTCTTCAGGGCATGGACTGATGTTAAGAATATTCTTACTTTGTTACTTGTTAATGTTTTCCATTTGATAGTATTTTAACAATGCCTGAGATCCTCTCTCTGTTGCCTGTACTAGTCGTCAAATTTCCACAAAATATTTTTGTATTTAATGGCAAAAGATGCTCAAAGTTACTGGTTTGCTTACAGTTTTCTACCTTGCTTCCAAGTTTTCCCATCTCAAGGACAATGTCATAAAACACTTATTGCTGTAGCTATAGAGAGCCGAAACATTTCTTGCTTCAATTTTGACATTCATTGTAGCTTCTACTTTTGTCTATACGTTAGTGCAAGGATGTCATTATAAATTACATAAAAAAGGAAGCAAACGAAAACAAGATATCATTTATTCCAAATGATTCAAACATTGAAGTATCATGGCATTCATTGGACATGTACGGAAGGTAATAATTTGCAGTTTCAAATGCTTATTTTTTGTCATCCAGACAAGCATAAAATTTATCTTTGCTGTTAGATTGTGGTTTATACAAGGTATATTGAATCCTCTTTGATCATTTTGACCGTATTTCTTTACAATGGTTTGCAACTACAGTAGAAGCCCGCATAAAAAAATCTGTTTTTATAAGAAAAATGAGGCTGAAATTTCATTGCTTGAACGCCCTAAATAAGAGCCCCAAAGAGGCTGGAATGGGAATGGCTCTTGTATAATAGATTACATGCTGTTCATTTTTTCATAGGCTGTCTGCACTTTAAAGTCAGAATTCTTGTTTAATGATATTGCCATATGCACAGCATATGGCAAGATTATTCAAAAAGAATTCTGACTTTAAAATGTTTTCAAGAATTATCAAGAATTCTTGTGCTGAAAAGAGTGTAAATGCATATAACACATGTGGTATATATAAGAATCTTTTTAAGAACCTTAAAGGCTGGGATTAAGAATATCATTTCACTAATTAAGAACCTATCCAGGCTGCTCAGTAAGAACCTAGGTTCTTTTATGCGGGTTTTTACTGTAGTAGCAGTTATATCTTAATTCTTATACCAGAACACGTAGAATGGTATTGCAGAATTATTTGACAGCAAACTACAGTGTTGTTAGCATGAACTTTTCAAAAGAATTATGATCTTTGATAATCAGAGCCATGCTTAACGCTCAAGGTGTTATAGAATCAGGTTTGACTCACTTTTTGTGTTTTAGGTGCTTTTTAAAGTTTTTTCCTGTTTTTACAGGGCGTGCCATCAGCTCAATGGTGTTTTTCATAATGTATGTTTTCTATTTGTTATATCGATTAACATGTTAACATATCCATTGCTGTCATCTCTTTATGACTTGATGGTCTCCATTCAACATTTGAAATGTGATCAACACAAAGTTAGAATTGCCACCTGTGTTCAGTTTGTAAATTCAGCTAATGTTGTTTTCTCGCTTAGAGCTATACCTTTTTATGAGATCAAGCTTTTTCTGCCCGTCAGCTGTATCTTACAGAGAAAGCTCTCTAGGCCTTAGGGTTGACAAAGTAGATAAAAAGTTGAAGTACACATCTTGACAGTATTAGCCATGCAATCAATAGCTATATCCATCATGACGAAATTCAGCTTGCTGTCCATAGCAATAAATATTGAAGCAGGATGTTTACTATCAATATTTGATACTTAACACCCCTTCTCTCTTGTCACTCTTTATGCAGCTATAGTCAACAGTTGTAAAGCCACATACTATATTCATTTTTTTTAATCAACAGAAACCCATTGTTTGTTTACAATTGATTACAATTTCAGATTGAAATCTCTGTTGTCAACATTCCAAGTATCAAGTTTCCTGGGGAATTGCTTGGATCAGTTTCTTACTCAGACACATTTCTAACGTCAACAATCCAACTAAAAAGCGGTGAGATCTTCATGGATTATTTCCATAAGTGGTATCTACTGACAGTTGATGTCCATAGGCTATTTATGGCCAGCATTATTTGGATCTAGCGGTGCTCTGGTGTTAGTTCCTGTAGTCTATATACATGTTTTTTTATAAGAAAATCGCCGCTTTGCTTGAGCCTCAATTTTCTTACCTTTTCCCGAATTTGAAGGCTGAGCTTTCCTTAAAATTTTCTAGACTTTTACTGAAGTTAACTGGCGAAAATGGTTTACCCTTTCTTTGTTTATCTTTTATGATCAAATTTGACTTCCATTTTTTAAATTTTGCACTTAATAATGATGTGGTATTGATTTTGGCCAATAGAAGCAATTTACTTTCGGAAATTGAGCCTTGTGTTTTTCTCACGATTTTCTTAAGATTTTAGCCATCTGAGCCTCATTTTCTTATAAAATGATATGTACTGTTTAAAATCGCATTAATCAATATTCGTTTTGAAAACATGAGATGTAGAGCAGCGGTAGGCAGAGCTCATTAGCCTATGCGAGCATGCGAGCACCTCTCGCAGGCACAAAAGATCACGCTACAAATTTTGCAGGCACTTTAGTCCAAATCTGTATTGAACCATCTGTTTCACTTCATGTTTTTTGCAGCCAAATATTTCTTCAGATCTGGGCTCACAGGCACAAAATACTTTTGATGAGGCCTGTTTTTGGGCACTTTGGAGGTGTGTAGGGATACTCGCTCCCATGTAATACTTCTCTTTAAGCAAATGCCCTGCTTCATCATTTCATATAAAACTTTCACAAAACTTCTGCCTACCCCCAACCCCCCAAGAAATGTCCAGGTGTCCACCACTAGAGTAGACTTTTGTTGATTTGTATGTTACCCTTGTCGCTGCATTAATGAAGTTTTCTTATCAATATGCATATTACCTTGCTACTTAGTTTTATCATTTGAGCATGCTCCATCCCTCTTTGCCATTCCAGCATTGTATTTTTACAGATTTCAAAATTTAGATATTTTTAGAATAATTATTCTTAAAATTGATGTACTATTTAGATTCCAGTGATACTGAATGCCTAATTTTAACTGAAACGGTGAAGAAATTCATTTGTTGGCAGGTATACTGATGTAACCTTCTGTACATTGAATAGCTTGCTACACATTCTTTCCTTTGGCTATGCATTAGACTCTCAAAAGCTTGCTTTTCATTTCTTACGATTATCTGTCTACCTGACATACATTTTCTGCAGTGAATCTGGTTTTTCTCAAATTTTCTCTA
>OLMO02000297.1:8704314-8725385 GCA_900291935.2 Cassiopea xamachana
AGCGTAGTTATTTATTGACAAAGATCCGTTGTTAAACCAAACTCATTATTTACTATTTTATAGAAACATATCAAAATTGTTAAATCAGGTTTGTGGCAAATCTTCACTCGACTTTCTTTGAATTAATTTTTGCGCTTCATTTCGTTTTCATCTCGTTTTAATTTCACTTCTTTTGCAGCCCTTCAGTATAAGCCGTTTTGTAAGGTATCCTCTAAAGAACAAACTATTTAAATACACCTAGGAAAGTCAATCTATGCCTACTTTCCACACAGGGCCCCACTAGCCACAGGGCACACCGAGCACGTGGATTAGGGCCCCAAATTTCCAAGTGAATTTTTAAAAATTGTTTTTTGAATAAAATCCGTTTGTTTTGCATAAGAAACTAAACAAACATGTAGCCCATAACCAGCATCCCAATCGATTAGTTAGGTTGTGGGCGATGATGCTTCTGTTTATTCTGAGTTCTGGTTTAGGAGTTTTCATTATTTTGAGTCTGCTCAGTCGGATTTCTAAAAACTAATCGACTTTTTGTCTCTTTACTTCTGCCTACAAATGTTTCTCTCAGCACCTTAAGTGCGTGTACGTGGAAGGGGTCCATAGCACCAGTGTGCCCAGGGGCCCCAGAATTGTTTGTGCGGCCCTGTTTCCATATAAATCATAGTGCTGGAAATGAGTATTTATAAAAGAGAATTTTTATAGCATACGAGGTAGGATGCCAGCTTTGATTTAAATGAAAGAATTCTTATCTTAGAATATTACATATGCATATGCTTTATGCTCCAGTTACTCCAAGCATGTCTTGAGTTTTAGCTACTATCATTGCCAGAAATAGTCGGAACGCAGCGGAAAATAGCTGCGAATGTACTTTGTCTTCCCTTCAAAGGCCTTCTTTGTAAATCACCCCGTAGATGAAAACGATAGCCCCCTCCCCCCGGAACAATGTTGGGTTTTGAAGATAAGACATTGGGTAGGACGAATCGTACCCCAATGCTAAGTGATTGAACCCATATCTCAAAATAAATCAACATTGTATGGGGGGAGGGGAGGAGGAGGCAAAGGGCAGCAAAGTGTTAGAATTTTGCTATTCGTTCTAACACTTTGGCAAGCATTGTAGCATTAGCTTCATATTTGAAAGCAATTGTATTGCTTTCAAATATGACTGAATTTAGCAGAACTTTTGACTTTGTCTTGATTTCAAATTTCTTTGTTATCAATATCTCATGTTCATACTTTTGCTGTCATTTGACTTCTTAACATTCTTTTTTAGAAGTCTTTTTCATGCTGTTTGAGGGGCTTAGCATGTCATAATAGAGTTTTAATGATGTGGATTAGTATTTGAAAGTCTTTCCTTCCCTGTCCATCCTCTTCAAGTTATCTTTGCTCCTGATGGTCATTTTACTTTTGTGTACTTTGTTGTTTATCTCACGAAATTCGAGCAAATTTTCATCTTCAAATTTCAGGTTACGATGCCTTTTCAAAACCCTCTGGATAAGTCAAGATTCTTGACTAATCTACAACGTACGTATTTCAGCTCATGTTCTAACATCAGATCTCCTATTAATAGGAAGTTAGGTGATTTTTTACTTTGAAGCAAATGAGGAACACAAAGACGTAAATGAAAAGTCAGTTGAATTCTTAATATTTTGGTACTTGTACCAACGAAATCTGATGAGGCGAATTGAAGTTATTTGCCTTTCACCTTTACGAAAACAGGAACTTTCATAAAAGCTATGTACTAACAACGCAATATAGACAGATGGCACAAAAATAATTGCATTTCATGACAAAAGTGGGACATATTTTGTTATAATTATGGATACAGTCTTGAAATTTGGAGAATATATGCAACAACTTATATTAGCTTGTTTATTGCAAGATAGTGATTTGCAAGATGATTTGTGTGTGATTTTAGTCGGTTTTGTCATGTGACCGACTTCCCTACTATTAAGTTTTTGCATAATCTTTGATATAAAACTTTATCTAGTAATCAGTTACTTGCTGTTTTCACTACGAAATAGCGCAAATATATCGTATATTTGAATGCAGATATGAAAGGCAAGCTAAAACATGACGACAAGTTTCAAGGTGAGAGAATCGTAATCATTTATCCTTTTTTTTAGTTTTGCTTCACGTGGAATAGGCCGTTTAATACCCTCACTTATGAGTTTCAAGCTTAGCGAAGATGAGTATTTTGTCAATCTGGCAATTTTGGTTCTCCTATATTCCTATATTTGCTACAATTTAAATATTTTTAGGCATTAATTTACTTGGCTATCATCAGCTATTTACTGTCTATTCTAATGAATAGCGCAATTCTTTCTTTATTTTTTAAGTTCATGTGTTATTTCAAGATGTCTTCACACTACGTTTTGTTTGACATTGCGAAGATGTAGGTTCAAAGTTATGTTTTGTTTTGATTTCCAATGCTATGTTGCTGACATTTCTTTGCATCATTTCAGTTGCAATTAGTGCAAGTCCTTTTGATTTTATCTGTGTTTAGATGTTGTGTTGTATATGGAAGGAAAGGTCTCTTTCGTTGGTAAGTTTGCAATTATGTATGGAGTTATTCATTATGATAACTGAAGTTATCTGTGGAATTCTAGCCCTGCAGTTCATTAATGCTTATTTCTATCTTGCAGCTCGATAGTGTGTTTATGGACATGAAAACAAATTATTTGTTGTTGATAGTTTTCTTCCTTCACTTCTCCGTTCGTTCATTTGTAGTTTAAACATATGCCACGTGTCGTTTCATTTTATTGTTATTTGTAGAGCCTAGCCCCTCCTCAAAAGCTATTTCTCAACTTATTTTCTATTTGAGATACAATATAATACAAAATTAGTAATATACTCCAAAGTTTACAAGCCTAATCACAACATAATTGTATAATTGTAATTGCAATTACAATGTATTAGTATAATTGTATGGGAAAAAATTTATATGCAGTCTTTTTGGGTTAAGTTTTGAAGGTGCCAAGAGAAAGTGCTATTCAGGATATTTTTGAAGATTTTCCGGGATTCTTTCAAATTGCCCTTGCGCAGAGTAATTTTTTGCGATAAATATTGCCTTCTTTGTAGCGTAGTCTCAGAACTCTCAATATGAATAATAACCAATCAAAATCGCCCATTTTTGTCTCATCCTAGCGCTCTTTCTCTACCCATAGAGCATACCGATGCCTATGATTTCCAATGGGGAAAGCTTTTAGGGATGATGTCATTAAAGGTCACCAGCAACCAGCTCTCACCCCGGCCGCCATCGTCGAAAAAGGGCAGTTCAGCCGAAGAACAAAGAGGCAGCAAGTTATTCGTCACGTTCTTTGGCATTGGACTTGAAACTGAGCATCTCAAGACAATGATGCAGTCATGGGTAATTTCATTGTTGTATCTATGTACGATGGCATTTTATTATCACAGAGACTATCGCCATTATTTGGAGAGCCAAAAATTCAATAATTCACTCATGGTGTGCTGTGAAGAATGATTTCCTCTTGTATACTCTAATTAGTTCAAGATCTACCGCTCTTTGATATAGCATTTCCCTGCCTGTAAAAAACAATAATGCTATTACACATGCTCCATAAACACATCCATGCAAAGGGGCACTGGACCACTTTAGAATGGACTATAGCGAAATTCTAATTTTGAACAAAGTGACGTTTGTACTATGTAATTGCAAAATACCAGTAATTGCACTATCCTATTTGCTGAAGAGAAATTTGAAAGTTATGACTATCTCAAGACCTGTCAAGAATAAAATCATCCTTTGTATATGGAAATGTTTCAAGAAGTGAACCAGGAATCTCTGATCTTATATTAAAGTTAAAGAAAAACAAAGGTACTGCATTGTGATGCAAAATTTAGCTGCGATGCACCGAACGTTTATAGGTAAATGACTCGTATGAAAACATTAGAAGAGTTTCAGTTTCATGTGATATCAGAGTTTAATTACGTTGCTTTAAAAAGGACCTCCTTTCTGCTTGCAACAATTGCTCGATCTGTTAATCTTATTCAGGCGCAGCAGAAGAAAGTGCTTATGAGTCGCAATGATATTCCAAAGGCAAAGCTTGAAGAGATTGCAGTGAGTAGGATTCGTATGTCTTTCTTTGGCTTATGGGTATTTCTCGTCAGGCATTGCATTTTGTCTAAGCAATCAAGATGCATTTGATATTTGGAGGATGCCTGCCCTCCCCTTTTGAGGCGTTGAGTTGAGGGTGAATGATTCCTTATATATGTAGGCCGCCGGGTTTTTACGATAGAGCATACTCCCTGCGGTATCGTTTTTGTAATTTTTTTTCATGTAGTGTGTAATAGTTAGACGAATATAAAAATAAGAAAATATGATATTGGAGGAGTGCAAAGATGGGAAAGCATATAGTGTCGTGCAATGGCCTTGCAAGAAATCTCCAACGGATTTCAATTAAATTACTTCACAGTCCTGTGGCCCACCTGAGCTTCAACGAAAGCTATCAGAGCTAGTTCGTTCTTTTTCATGCTTGATGTATCCCAGTTGTCGTATATCGCACTTGGATGAAGAAACCCGCCAATACGTATTAAGAGTCATAAGATAAACCTTAGGCCATACNCGCTATTTTCTTGCCAAGATCAAATCATTTAGGTTTTTCGAAGTACTTTGTGCCCTTTTCCTTGGGACTTCAGTAACCCTTGGTTTCCTTTACATCTAAGTGGACCACTTTAAGTGAGTTGAATGTTTTAAATTTAACCCTTTCACGGCATCAACACTTGGTGTTCTCACTAAGGCATGCAAGGGCAAGCCGTTAATTTACAACTGTTCCTATGAGTGGTACAGCAATGAGCCATTTTAAAGTGTTTTTGTCCACTTGAAATTAAAAGTAGTTAGGCTTTCAACCTTCCAAACTTCTTTTGTTTGTAAACAGAAATTCTGTTTTACATGATCGCCATGCTGTTGAGAAACTAACTAATAGGCTTTAGTTTCTAAGATGATTTTTTACTAGCTTTACTTCAATAGGAGAAGTATTCCATTACCACTATTCATTGTAATTCCTTCTATTTTCTCTTAGAACCAACATAAATTTGATGCTCTGCCCCCTGGGTGGTTCTACAGTGGTACGCATTTTGTCAGCTTGGAAGGAGCTAAGCAAAGCAAGCATCCACGTATCTTTTCCAAGGGTATTTAGCAAGGATTAGGAAATCAATGTATTAACATACCTTGTTTCTTGTTTGATGTCAATGCCTGCTTTGAGTAGGATAGTACAGTGGCTGTGAGCAGAGTGTAATAGTTCAGTGCAGGTCTACTGTATGGAAAGTCGATAGTTTGAGGTACAATCAAGCCTTGGCTGAATACTTGCTTTCTGTCCGCCCAGCAACGATTAGGTACTCGGTAGTTAGGATTGTAGCTAATTTGGGGGTGTGACACCCCACTATCCTCGGATGATCTCCGCGGTAAGTTCAAATTCAATGACCTTCGTCGGCACGTTACTGCATTCTTTGCCAAGAGGTAGTCTACGTTGGGGTGGAAATTGCCTAGCATCACTGCAATGATAGAATAAGGAGTTCTTGCCAAGAAAGCGCTCCTGTCAGTAAATTCACACCGCTGTCAGTAAATTTGTAGCTCTTTTCAGTTTCTGTCAGTGACCATTGCTTTACACCCCCCCCCAGAAAGTGAGGTTACGCAACGCCACCATCAGTAGCAGTACCGTAAATCCTTGTATTACCACCTGGGGGCTAGTTTACTTTGTGGCTTTTGCATGGGGGCTTATTCAATGGGAAGGCTTATTTGAGAGGGGCTTTTTAAGTGTGCATTGTAGTTGGCCATATTCTAGTTGATACCAATAAGCTATTTCTTTGATGCTGCAATCGCAAGCAACAGGATACTTTTAAAGGGCATACGATATTCCGTACATTAATGAATGGTTCTTCTCTTGCTTCTCTAAAGAGCACTAATAGAGTCTCAAATAGCTACAGTCACATGCTTGGGTGGGAGTTTATTGATAATTTGTTCCTCTAGTGAGGGGGCTTACATGAGGGGGGCTCTTTCGAAGGGGTGTAAATTCGAGGATTTACAATACTGGAGAGTTCTAGGTGGAAAGGAAAGGAATTGGTTACCCTACATGACATTCCGATGGCCCAGGATAAGTTCATTTTCTCGCAGACTCTCCCGTATGCCATAGGCTATGCATGGTCGTATATAGGATCCTACTGTCTAATTTCTACGTTTTATGATACTAGTTCATTTTCCTTGACGAGTTCCAGTGTATGACACACATGTAGATGAATACATTGCAAAGTTGAACAAAGATATTGACTCATTTAATGTTACAGTCAACAGCAATGATATTTTTACCCGTTGAACATCAGCAGGAATACCCTTTCAGTTGTTATTCAACGTCTCATATTGAACTGATATTTGTTTAACTTGCTGTTTTTCCATTCGTGCAGATCGTTCCATGTACATTATCCATACCCATTTTCCATTGTTTTGGCCATTTTTTGCTTTCCTCCGTTACTTTTAAGCAGTTCAGGCAATTTTTTTGCAGATTTACAACGCTTTGTTAAATCAAAATCTTTCTTGCGATTTTCTCACACTGTTGAACTACTGTACACATTTAAAATCCAGTTTACTTGTATCTTCTTCCTAGATGGTCAAACTTTAAGGGGATTCACAGACATAAGACAGTTTCTAAGCAATAGAAAGATATTTTTTCATTTCTTTCCATTTAACTGAATTTTCAAACACGAAAATCCTTTCACCAAGATAAAACTATGTACTTACAGTAAAAGGAGGAAGAAGAGCAAATAAATAGGAAACGCTGCTCTGCCAAGGAGTCGTATATTGGCTTTGTAGCTTCAGAAGGTACAGTCTCTGAGACATTTTTGAAGCGAGCAAGTGACTCTTGCTCTCAAATGTTGTCAGGAGTTTCATTCCAATTTTGACACAAGAGACATACAAGTGTCTATTCTAACCTAACTTTAGCAGTTTGAAGATTTCTATAATTTCTCGTTCCATACTCAGATTCAAAACTAGGCGCTTCATTTTGTAAATGGCACCTCCTGCACAACTGGTGAGTTTTGAGAGCGATTTAATTAACTACGAAATTTATTCAACAAAAGATGATTTTATTGTTATATATGCTTGTAATTATATTTATTAAAAGCATGTAATTACTTTTATTCTCGTGCTAGTTTTTAAGATGTTTACAGTACTTTGCACAGCTCCCCTACTTGTTATGAAAAGTTGTTAGAAATGAAATGAGCTTTCTTTTTGTCTTATGTCTATAATATTTAAAATGGAAGACATGCTTGTCAACGGCTCAATTTTTTCAAGGGTCATACATGTTGTCATCAGAACACTCTCAAATCGTCCTGTCTTGTCTTGCCTTGTTCATCATCATTATCACCATCTTTTTTCTTCCTTCTCCTCTTTTGTCATGGTTGGGAAAGATGTTTGCAGTTGATTGTGTCACTGATCCCGAGGCCATGCAGGCTCTCGATTTTTGGTGTCTTGCCAGATGGGTAGCAGCTACCATCATCATCAGCATCATCATCACCATCTTGTCTTTCCCAATTCCCCCCCCCCCCGACGGGGACCTAGAACTGACCCTAGGATCAGTTGTCGCCTCTCATTTTTTTAAAAGAGGTGATCGAATGGGCTACACTCAATCCACTCTGTTACCCTAACAGTTACTAGGCAGAGCTGTAGCGTGAGCCATTGAGTCTGCTTTTCACTGAAGGGGCCTGGTTAAACAGTTTGCCACAGGCCATCAAGATCTGCCCTAATCTTGAAGCTCTTCAACATAAAGCGCTATCAAGTTAAGGGCAGTTCTCTCTTTGTGTCCACTTGCCACCACATGGAGGTCTCCAACTATGGGCACAGAATAGTGAATAGGCAGAAGAGAAACTCTACTCTTCAGAGGGCATGGATTTTTTCGCGCTTACGTCAATATGGGATTCGTCAAAACGAGGCCAGTCTTTTAAAATTCGTGGAAAGTCATTGATATACCTACAGGAGTCAATCCAAATTCTCGCAAAAAAGGGAGTAAATGAGCACAGTTTTGCAGCTGGCACTCAATTTGGTTCAGATAACTAACCATTACATGGGACTAGTTCTCAATCATGCTCTATTTATCAAGAAAAATAAGAAAAACATACTTGGAAAATAAAAAAATTGATGCAGGAGCAAAATATGATGCACGCGGGGATGATAAACTAATGTTTTTTTGAGGTGCCTTAACTGTTTGAGCAGCTATGCACCACTTTCTTATACACCACTTTCTAATAAAAGCAAACTTGTAGCCAGTCTTGCTATAACTCCATCGTTGAAGACTGGTCACAAAAAGTTGTTCATGTACTTATTTGTCCAAAACAATCGCAACCTCTCCGATAAAGGTCCCTTCTAAACTCTTTTGTCTGAACATTGATCTGCCGACGTTTTTGCAACGCGAAACAGATGTTCACAACCACCTGCAGCATGCTCAAAGATAATGTAGCCTCGACTTCATTTCCTTTCCTACACATCACACCCTTCTTGTTTTTGCTTACACGATAACAGGAAGAAAACCATGCAATGCTGATCAGCACTCTTGGTGGTGAAAATGACACGTGTGGTATCATTACTATTATTCCAGCTGCTAACTAATTTCCACTTTGGGACTGGATTTTATTTCGAATTATCTGATAAATCTCAAGTGCAAAGATGTTTCATAGAAGATGTCGATGATTCTGCGACATTTAGGGGTGAGTATATTGCTCTATTATTTTATGAGGTACCTCTGAATCTTTCCGTTATCATGTGTCAACTTGCAGTGTTTGCTAGTAATTTAGAATTGAAACCAAGTAGTGAGTATGAAAAGTTACAATGAACTTCTAATGGAAATGTAGAGTAAGCGCGATAACAGATTTATTCGTTGATAAGTGCATGGGCCTATATAATTAATATGTAAAGTGCATGGGCCTATATAATTAATGTGTAAAGTCATTCAAGCCAGGGACTGATGTGTGAAGGAATTGAAGATCTGGATAGTGTTTCAGAGTGCACTAAAGACTACATAATAACAAGGGTGTAGTCATGGGGGCTCAAGGGGCCTCGCCCCCCCCCCCATGTTACAACCATGGAAGGTTTTGGGAGCTCAGCCTCCCGCTTTGAATGTTGTTAAAAATCTTTTTGAAATTTTTCAATTTTGCTCAAGATTTGCAAATTCACTTCAATATTTGTTTACAAATACAAAGGAATGTTATAGCTTGGCACAAATTTGTTGTTCAGCAGAGTATGGAGGAATGAATTGGTGTTACTTTGCTTGATTTACGAGGGTGTGATCTCCAACATTCTGTTTTGAGCCACCTTTAAAATTTGGCACTACACCCCTGTATAGCAAGTGGAGGGGGTAGTCATTGTACAAGATACTCACTCATGTGGGCATTTATAGTGTTTGCTGGAAACAGTAAGGAGGTCATTGATAAAGATTCAAGGAGTCCACAGCCCCAGGCACTGCCCTTTTGGTGTCCCAAAAGGGTCCTACAAAATATAGAGCAGAATCACAGGAAAGCATTTGAATACACCCTGTACTTGGTATTTATGCTTTGTTTTAATAGCAAAATGCTACCAACAACCTCAAGACACACCAATCTTAATGAAAAAGAATAATCACAGTTACCAATAGATTTAAAAAAAGAGCCCTGCAGGTGATTTTGGCCCCAGGCTCCATAGTCTACAAGACTACCATTGGTAGAAGTAAGAACCTTGGCCATTATTTATCATTTAACAGTAAAACATTGAAGTTACCCAAACTCCTGTTGTGGGCATCCTTTTGATAGAGCAGGCCAGATCCTTCAGCAAGTTTCTTCAAGCAGGGCAAAGGTACCAAGAAAATCCTTTATTTGATTCTCAAGTTTGACAAAGATGTGTTCTTCATTTAATATTTGCAACTGCTAAACAATTATATTTGCAAACAAATAATTATATTATTTTATTGCCTTGTGGGCCACAAAACAGGTTGCCCACCCCTGTTCTAGAATATCAGAAAGGCCCTTGGGAATGTAGGACAAAAAATTTTTTTGACCTCAATACAAAGCTTGAACATAGGAACTGTGGGAACTGGGTGCACATTGATCTATTTCTCACACATTTTTGGGTGAAGTGTCCCTTTGAGGTTACAGAGTTGTCCTGTTTTGCTTGAGAGTGCCCCTTCCAGTGTTTGAATGCTTCTAATGTCAGTGGTTGCTACTGAGCTCCTTCCTTTTCATCTTTGAATCATGCTCAGGCTTTGACAACTTTCAGGTTGAGTTCATTCATTTATTAGCAAAAAGCTTTTATACAGCAATGAGCTTGCAGGCAGATACAATGCATGTTTGTATTTGGAGTAGAGTTCATTAGTTTAACATCACAAAAATTATGTCTTTAGAATATTTTAATTTTGTCTTTAAATTATGAACAAGCACTTAGAAGTAGCTATTACTGACCCATTTCAGCTCAATCTGAAAAATAATGACTGAGATATAGGCAATTGAATGCTGACATAGTTCCTATCAAATCACTGTAATTTGAGGCTGGTGCTAAATGTTTAGAATCAGGAGAAAATACAATGGTTTGTATGGCAGGTTTTCAATCATCAAATGGTCATGCTTCATCCCATATTGACAATATTTGCATAAAATTGTCAACACATGTCTATTTTATGGTGCTTTCTCATTCCATGTGGTCAAGAATAAAAATTCTAAAAACAGATTTTCATGAGGTCATTACTAATGGACTCCATTCTTGTATTTTGGAAACACATTTCAACTAAATACCAACTGAAAATAAAAGTAGTTCATTTTCTTCACCTACTTTGTACAATTTTTGACATTTTGCAGATCAAAAGCACGAGATAGGCCCTAAACTATGGGGGATCTATGCAGTGGTGCCGCATGACCCCTTTTTCAGGAAAAGTTTACCAACAGAAGCTGATAGGGCTGTGTATTTACCAAAAGAGGTGCAAATTTTCTGACAGAAGGGCTTTTTTAGGAAGAGTTCCTTATTTTTATGGGGTGTGTTGATGCAAGAAATGCATTTTTGACACTACTTTGACATACCATGCAGTCATTTACTTGCAAAAGTCATTGAATCCAAATTTACCAATGCGATCATCAAATGTTAGGAGTTTTTACACCCTTACACCCTCGCTAGCTATTCCCCTGCATTTATACTTCATTACACGGGCAAATGTTGGGCCTGCATGGGTAAACTTCCCCAGAGTAACAATGTTGGAAATTGTTCTGCTATATCTGTAGAGGAAGCCTTGTGCTACCAGGTTCCTTTTCAACATTTCTATCCAACCATAACCATTTACTACCCAAAACAGAAGTGTTTTGTTCATATTGAACAAATGTTATAAGCAAGCCTTCTCCTGAGTGGGCGAAATAGGTTTTTTACTATTTGATCTTACTAAAAAAAGCATGCTTCTTTCATTGTTGTATTATTTGTCATTTATCCTTGATTGTAAGTTGATTCCAAGGTGTTTTTGGCTTCCAGTCAATCATTTGCCTATGCCCCTAAATTATTGAATAAAAAGTGGAAACAACTTTGCTGCAGTAACTACTAGCATTTTCTATAGGCTCTTTGCATGAAAGGCATTCTACTATCATACACAATATGCATGTTAGATTTGGTGGTCTAATGTAGCTATTTTTCCTAGGAACATATAAAGTCAAAGATTATCATAAAGACAAGCAAGATTCTGAGCCAGGAGCTGTATTTATTCGGGTGATAGATCCAAATGGTCAAGATATGCTTCAACGTCAATACAAAGATAAAGGATCATTTGCCTTCCTTGGTAGTGTAGAAGGAAGCTATGAAATTTGCTTCTTGAAAGTTCCAACTGAGCTGGAAGTAACCTCAGTAAGTATGACTCACAGTGTCACCTTGAAATAGCCATTGGGAGAACTCTGCTTTCTTTGCTGTAATTTAACCTTTATGTATCATAAATATGAACTAGAGCTTTGTTAATCATCAGTTTAGCAGCAGAAAATGTTAGACAACTTGGCCAGAAGTAGGGAGAAATTTATAGATAAATGGAGAGCCATCTTGCTTTTCTCTAAGGTAGGAAGTCACATGCTCCTTGTACCCACTGGTCCACACATTTATGTCTAGTATGGTAGGAAATTGAAGTGCACCATGACTTTTATTTTAATTGTTTTCCCTTGATAACCTTATGAAGGATAATTTGGAATTCAGAAGGCCCCTTTCAGAGATGCATACTCTTTCTCATATCATTCCTACATTAGTAAACTTATCTACAGTTGGTCTCTTTGCAGTTAGAGATAGCTAAATAATGCCAAAAATTTCTCTTCATTCAGATATTTCATTACCAAGCATTTCCCTACAGAATTATTCACTGTCATCCCTAGCAGTAGCAGTTATTGGGGGGAAGGGGGGCAAAGTGTCCCCAGGTGCCATCAAGTCATCAAATTCACAGCAAAAGTTGTGAACCAAAGGCTGAACACATATATTTTAAAAAGAAACCCAATTTTTGCCAGAGCTACAATTTAAATTAGACTTTTTCTTATAAAAAGCAAGTGTACTCAAGAAATATTCATTTAATTCTACAGTACCTGATTTTTCTTAAAAAACTGCCACTGATCCATAAATTCCCTGCCAGACATACCTATATCTTGTTTTATCTTTGTTCCTTACCATAATTTGTTTGATATTAAAAACAAAATAAAGATGTTGGAGCTTCGCATGATATGGAGATTACTACCCAATATCTCAGACATGGTCTTTTACTATTGTTAGTGATTGAAATGTAGCACTGTTGTGTATTATTCACATATCATACAGCTATATTGAGAAATAATCTTGGGCTTGAGGCATGTTGTCTCTAGTGAAAAATGTATTTTAAGAGCATACAATGGATAAAAAGAGCTACCGTAAAGTCAGAAAATTCTAGTAATTCAGCATGAAACTTTAGTGATTGCAAAGTAGCAGAGCACCAAAGTTCTATGCTGAATTACTAGAATTGTGTGAACTTAAATTTCTTTGAGTAATCAGAAAAGGAATTATCAAATGAGAAAACAATCTTATTTTTGCAGAGGGTTTATCTGCACTATGAACTTGTACATCAACAACAGCAGACTGAAGAACCAGACACTGAAGAAAAACATCCTGAAGAAAAAGATCCCGAAGAAGCAGGTGTTGAAAATGATGAAATGAAAGAAAATAATACTAGAGCTGACAGTGAAATAGTGGAAATGTTAGACAAAGTGGAGAGCATGTATGATACTATATGGAAAATGTATCTCAGATTCAAGGTAACTAAATGTAATATGGTAGAATTTTGATATTGGCTCTCTATGTATCATTAATACTAATACATGTTTAGTAGAATTTCGTTACTGCACACATGAGCTGCTTTGTCAAGAGCAGCAAAAATGTGAAGTGGAAAAAGGGTTGCAAATGGCTATCCAAGTGGATGTTTACAAAGATTTCATTTGGGCCTGGCATGATTGTTTGACTTGATTGCTTTTGTATACCAAGTGTTTGTGCAGCAAACATTTATCATCCATGCTAATTAGACTAGAACAGTGGTTTTCCACCTTTTTGCAGAAATAGAACCCCAAGGAATCATTCAGTGGCTCAAGGAACCCCCGGCCTATATTTGCACAGGAAAATTACAAATTTCAATTTTAGCATTTTTATAACTTCGGGAGGAAGCCCTGGGCTATACTGACAGAGTGCTAGGGTTTCATGGAACCCTGATTGAAAATCACTGGACTAGAATGCCACACAGCAATGCAAACTGCATTGAATTAATAATTAATTAGCAGAGCACAATTCCTCTCCTTCAAATCTAGTTTTCAACTAGTTAATGGAACTATACAGTTTATTTGAGTACATGGTTTCCAGTCATGTCTAATTCTTCCTTCTTATCCTAGAAACGTGAGAAGCATTTCAGGGAACTAAGCAAGACAACAAACAGCAGAATTATTTGGTGGGCCATTTTTCAGGTCATTGTCCTTCTATTGACAGCAGCATGGCAAATGAGGCATCTTACCAAATTTTTTATTCTAAAGAAAATAGTGTAATGGAAAGAGCATTTAAAACAGCAACAGATCTGGATGGTGAATTGGTGCAACTGTCTAGTAGCATTTTTGAGGAATATTCTTCTTAGCCATATTTATTGTTTGAAAAAAACCTGCATTGCATCCTGACAGAGTGTTTTCTTTGTTTCTGAAAACTAATGGCTTTGATACATTACTGTAGCTTTAGCAAGTAGTGCTTCACAGTTCCATCTGGAGCCTTTCCAGAAATCCACCTGAAAATATGAAACAACACAGTAATACAGGGTTTGTACAGCTTATGTGGCAAAAAGTTCCTTGATTTGTTGTATAATTTGTACAGTTTTCCCAAACTAATAGGATGAATATATTAACATTTTCCCCTGATATATTCTACAATGCTATGCTTTTTCTCTGACTGTGTGTCAAGAAGATTTCATATCTATGATCTCATTTGGTACTTAATTAGAGAAAAAATTTTCTAAGCATATTCAAAATAAAATTATTTAGCAGACTTTTTTCATGTTTTTACGCCCTACTAATAAACCAAATTATCAATACTGCCATGTATTATGTACAGTCATTACCTGGGGTAACACAAATATTCAAGAGAAATAAAAATTCACTGATTTTGTAAAGAAAACATAGGTTTTTCTGGAATATAGGAAAATTTCCTTGATTTTCCCTGCTTCTCCCTGATTATCTATGCTTCTCCCTGACTTTCCCTAACACCATACATGTTTCCCTGATTTTCCCTAGTAGCTGCAGCACAACTCAATGTTTTGAAAAGACTCAAAAACATATTATTCTAATTTTGATTTTACCCTTTAGTATGGTATCTCTCATCAGCTAATTCTTTGAGGTCAGGAAAGCTGAGGCTTCCTGTTCAAAGCTAGGCAGATTACATGGTGTGCATAAAGGAAGGGCTTAAGTTTTCCACCCTCACTAAATGTTACACCATTCCTAACTCTGAAGAATTAGTTAATGAGTAATGCCATACTAAAGGGTAAAAAACAAAATTAGAATAGACAAACCTATGGACAAGAATCTTCTGATCAAAACCAATAACTCTTTTGAATCTTTTCAAACCATCGAGTTGTGATGCAGTTTTTCTATAAATTTTGGAGATTCGCTGTTCAAAATTCTGTTTAGGCGGATTCCTAGTAACTTGACAGTTTCTTTCGACCATAATAGTATAATAGTTTCTTATAAAATAAGGTAATATACGTATTGTACACAACCTAACAGTTAGGTATTACACACAAGTTGGGTTAGTGGTTATAATGCATAGGCAATAACGTTTACCAGCGCGACAGTTTCTGTTTAGTCTCCAGTGTCTTTCCAATACTTCTATATGCAATCCAAAGTAGTGCAAATGTCGACATTCTACCGACTTCACGTCCAGGAAAATTAGGCAACTGTCATACTTATGAGTGATAAACGCTGATAGAGGAAGCCATCTTGAAGTGGTCTCAGATAGATGAGACCAATCAAAAGAGAGGCTCTGCTGTCTCTTCAATGGAGAGGAACATAGATGTGGGAAAAATATCAGAATGTCAACCCTAGAAGTGCTTAAAACAAAGACGGGGATTAAGAATTTTACACTCCGAAATGGAGATGAAGATGAAATTGCAATGGCATTCGAGTACCTTGATAGAAAAAGTGAAGTGCATTCATTGAAGGTACTAGAACTTTTGCCTTTGCTGCAGCTAGTTTTGGAAAAGACATCCTTCGAAATCCGTGATTGATAATATTGGCAGGGATGGGGCCAGGATTTTTCCAACGGTGAGGCTGACTCTTCCAATGACGGGGGCTAAAATGTGGTTAATCTGGTTAATACTAGGGGACTAGCACGTTCCAACGGGGGGCTATTGCTTATGGCATTATGTAATAGGTTTTTGATTTGTAAAGTGTATGGAGTATTGTATGCTAGATTTAGTGGCTTTCAATATCCCATTCTAGCAAGAATGTGTTCCTCTGTACTTAGAAGAAAACACCAAAGTGTCAGTTATAAATTTGGACCAAAGTGGAAGTTTCCTCCTTGCAGTTACTCCAAATGTGAAACCAAGCAAAAGTTATGCTGTGTTTAAAATTTGGGATCTGTCAAATGTTTTGGGTTTCACTCCAAAAGAAATACAACTATTTGGCAATGGGCGACAGATCATACAAGATGGGAAGCTCAGGTGGTAGAATATTATTTTTCTGTGAAGGTGATTTTTACTTCAATTTGAAATGCTGTTGAATTGTAAACAATTCTCAGGATACAGTGTATTTATATGTGATTTGAATGGATGAAAATATATTATATATCTGTGAATGCATGTACCAGTGGTGGCTTTTATGCCCTGTTTACACTACACAAACTAACCTGGGTTAAATTTTTTGCAGTGTAAACAACTAACCGGGGTTCGACTGACTTTAAACTGCAACAGAGGTGGGTTCACCCTGGGTTAGTTGCTTTACACATAGTGTAAACACATATCAAAGTCAAACCCTGGGCAGTTTCACTGTTTGCACATGCGTGTTTCTAAGTTTTTGCCATGTGCTCCACTCTGATTCAATAGTTTTTTCACTGATTGTGCATATAGACTAACAACTCTATTGGAAATTGAACACATTTTGCTAAAATGAGTACGGAAGCTGTTGAAAGGAGCTCATTTTGGGCTGACAAGGCAGTTCTACTCCTGATAAAAATTTAGGCTGATGAAAAGATCCTTCAGCAGTTAGATATTTGCTCAGAAAAGGTGAATCTATGAGAAGATGGCTAAACTATGGGTACATCCCTTTATTTTCTCTAGCAAGAAAGTAGGAGATGTTGACTGTTTTGCTTGGAAGGAAGCGAAAAATTTTTGCATTTTTTTGCAGTGTAAATGAAACAGGGTTCACCCCAGGTTTGCCCCAGGTTAGTTTGTGTAGTGTAAATAGGGCTTTAGAAGTAGTCAAGTGTAGGTCAAGTATATGTGATTTTCTTAAGAACCAGCTTTCAAGGAAATTGAGACTGAGGCAGAAACTGGTTTTCCTATTGAACAAAGTGTGCACTTAGCCTCTATTCTACTACTTTTGACAAAAATTTGCTGACCCAATGGCAGTTGGGGACACTTTGCTCCCCTTGCCCCAATTAGTATCTGGTATTGTAAGTACAATATCTCCCAAACTTTCTTGGAACAGTAATTAATTAATACATGATATCTATAAATAATGATATTCTTGTCTATGTCCAATGACTCAAATCCCCACACCCCTTCAAACAATGTTAAATTCCCTAGGGAGTTATCTACAAGTATAATGAGTTTTTGTACCTGTCAAACCCTGCATATATCAACATTGTTTTGAGGGGGAAAGGGGGCTGCTTCTCAATCCTCAACAGAAATAGTGCAAGTGTTGATAATTTTTGCAGAGATTGTAGACTTAGTATGAACAGAGCTCAGCATGAATCGAAAACAGAAAAAGGAAGTTTAAGCATGAGCCACTTGCAGCTTTTGGTAAAATTCTAAACAAACAATTCTTATGAATTTACAGTATATCTGAATGGATTTTCTAACTTCTTGTGTTTTCAGATGTCACTTGGTCTTCAGTGAAGCTAAATCAGATGTATTGGCATTAAAGCTAGACAGTCTGGATTCATTAGTTGCCCTACATCTTGAAAATGAAATCAGTATTTGGAAAGCAACCAAGGTAAGCTCTTTGAAAGGACCTTGATTCTGCCCAGCAGCTCCAAAGGCCATTGTTGATTATGATAATGGCAGCAGAGCCTTGTGTGTATGTTAAAGTCAAACCTGTCGCCAAAGGCTGTAAAAGATGTCTTTATTCCAAGCAAACACATTGTACACTCTTAGAGTCACCCTTTTCAACAACTATAAACTGAATAAATGATTTGCCCATTGCCTTTTCCTTTCATCAATGATGAAACAAAATATGAATCAACATTATACATTCACTGGTCTAGTAGTAGAATATTCTCTTAGAATGTATAAATTGGTGAGTTGACTGATGCAAAGCATTATATCTTACCAAATACATTGGGCATAGTACTGCTGTTCATCAAAATTGAACATCCATATATCACCCAGCCAATAGGTGACAGCACTGCCTGACTGATAAGGACCTGCTTCTTACTAGCTGTTAACTAATCATTTGTTTTTCAGAAAGACTCAAATGTGGTTAGCCTTCAACTTTGCAACAGCCTATTGCTGAAGAAATGTCAACTATATGCAGATATAGCTCTACTTCAGTTTGATGGTAGGAAGTATTACTATTCCTTTTTTAATTGCTTGATGGGTTTCTAAAACAGAAGTGGTAATGCACTCATCAGGCCTTGTCATGAGGAAAATACCACATGTTTGGTAATTAGTTTACACTAGAGATAGGGGTAAATGGGGTGATTTTAGGTCATATTTTAGAATTCAAGGGGCTACCTCATTTTTCATCAGTACATCACAACAGCATACTCAATCAACCAAAGAAGGTTCAATTTGCTCAATTTCACTCATTGCAGCACAAAAAAACCCCAGCACTCAAACCAAAAATGGTTGATATCTCCCAAAATATTTGATTTATAGAAAAAATAAATCCAGCCCTAAGATCATTCTTCAAGGGTAAAAAAGCAATTGCAGAAGCAAGAATTGAAGCATTGCTATCCCTATTGACACACAAAAAATCTGCGAATTTATGCTCTCAAGCTGACCTGTTTGAGTACATCTGAGAAAGAGGTGTAAGCAAGTGTGTTTTTCTGTATCAACAAAGAAAAGTTGCTAAACTAGGAAAATTTGCTTCATCCCTTCTCCAAGTGAAAGATATCTTGCAAATGCTTGTTGATGAAGTAAAAGGGATAAATCAGCTGGTCGAAGCATGCAGGATCTACTTAGCCAGTGAACTATTTATCAGTGAATTAGAATGTCTATCCAACTTCAATCATCATGTAACCTTCCCATTTCTCAATTGTGTTGAAACCACTTCACAAGCTAACTTGCTCATGTTGCTGCCAAAACTGCCTGAAGACCTATTAGAGAAAAACACTGAGACTCTGAAAGACTTCATTGCTTCAACTCATAGACTGCCCATACCTACATTGTCAGGTGAAGTGCCAAAGAAAATTATTGACATGATGTGCATCTCTGCAGCTGCTGTTAAGCTGCAATATGGCAGAAAAGGTGGATTTAGTGCAGGTGAAGAGCTTTGTAGATCTCTCAAGCCTTGTACCAGAACAGTTGGTTGGACTTCCTACTAACAACCTGGTAACTGAGCGAGACTTGTCACAGTTTGACAGAGAGGCAAGAGTTGCAAAGAGCAGAAACAGAAGATTTTAGGCAGAGAATATTAGGAACATATGACGCTTTACAAAATGACTAAAGAGCTTAAAATCACCAGAATGTCATGCAGAATAGCATCAATCCTATCTAACCATGAAGAGACCTGGACAGCTAATCAGAAAAAGAAACTACAACAAAGGTTACAGGAGAAACTTATTAAGTGTAGAAAAGCAAAAGTCTACACCAAGAAGCTGCTCAATAGCTGCAAGTCTGGAGGTTGACCTTGTACCTCAGTTGGTGAGCGACATGAAGTCTTTAGTGAAAAACCAAATGAGCAGGAACTGATTATCAAAATGGAACATAGCTATTATGTTCATATCCACAAATCAGATAAAGCTGCATTACCAGCTTTGTGCAATTATAAATGGGATTACATATGACAAAAAGCTTGTTAACTTGGCCATTTTGCTTGATGATAGCACTATTAGCCAATACAGAATGGATGATTTACCAACTAATCTTCATGTTATCTATACCCTTAAGTGTGCACAGCATCAAAGAGAACAGACAAAGGGGGTAATACTTAGATTTGATGAGGATCTGTGTGGTGGTTTGGCAAAACTGTGATGCAAAGTATGAGTGGTTCTTGGCCTATGTAAAGGATATTGATTACAATGAATACACAACTGATCACCTACACTGTACCGCTAACAATTGGTGGCAGTTCAGATTGCAAGTGGAAGTACCCAAGCATAGAAGATGTCCAATAAGCAGAACTGAACCAAATTGTACATTGCAGTGTAGAAGGACACTGGGATATTGCACCAGATGAAAGGAAGAGGCAATTTCAGTGGGCAACGTCAAGGCAATGGATACCGCATTCAAAAGACATATAAACTTTGACCATTACTAATTATATTGTGACAAGTAATTCTGTTCTTTTTCTGCCTGACTTAGTAACCATCCTCCTTGTCAACTATTATATTTACAATCCTTTTGAAATTTGCTAAAATATTCAGTTTTGCCTGCATTTTGCCCAGTTCTCCTTGCTAGATAGATTTTAGGGGGTACAATTTCTGAAAGTGGAAAAAATGCAAAATTTTCTCTTGTTTCATTGTTCTGATGTAGTTTCCCAACAAAAAGAATGGTAGCCATGTGATTTTGAAAACATTACCTTTTATCCCCCAGCCCTATTTGCACAAATGATTTTGTGCATGTGATCACACTGCTAAGACACATTTTAAATACACATACACAGATCAGATAAATAAACAATGTCAGGGAAGTGTAGCATGCAACAGAGATGAAATTTAACAGACTACATTTTCAAAACAAAAAACTACTCTAATTTACATCAGAGGTCTCCAAACTTTTCAACACAAGTCTGCATCAACTAGTAAATAGCAGATGTGGCACCTAGTACACACTTGAGGACAGAATAAAGATGAATGCTGCCTTTAATAATCTAATTTTTTGCATAGATAGAAAGGTCTCCATAGGCCAGATAGGAAGGCCTTGAGGACCATATCCAGCCTATGGGCCATGGTGTAGAGACACCTGGCTTTGATGATAAGCAGAAAGTACTTCAACATCACACTAGTAGATGCTGTTCATTGAAGTCAGACATATATGATTATTATGGTCAACATACTAGTTTGTGAAGTATGGAAGAAAGCACATAGAGACATGACCTTCCATGGCAGCAATATTGGGATTTTTAGCAGTAAACATTCAAGAAACACTTTCTGTGAGTTTAATCAATCCCATGCACAATTTGATTTGTGTGTGCATGTGCGTGTGCGTGTGTGTGTCTGT
>OLMO02000297.1:8725486-8768442 GCA_900291935.2 Cassiopea xamachana
GTGTGTGTGTGTGTGTCTGCAATCACAAGTACTAAATGAAAAAGGCTGACTCAAATAGGTGCTTGAATATGTGGGGCAGAGTTTTTCAATGTCTTCAGTGGGAAAGTAACTAAAACTACTTCCATTCAACCGTTTTGCTGTATTTTCTGTTGCTTCATCAGCAAAAAATTGCTGACTTTGTATGCATGATGTTTTGAATTTATTTTACAATTTTTGTAAATGCATGACACTTTTTCAGGAGAATATTCTTTAGTAGCAGGGGAAGCTGGATGCTTGCTGTTGTGGTCTTTTGACAGGTAATGAATGCTGTTTCTATTGCACTTCAAAGCATAAATTACTTGATCCTCACTTAGTATCTTGTAGCTGCAAAAGAATATTATTTGAAGTTTTTACATTTCTCCAAAGATGACCATGTCATAAATATTCAAGTAATATTTTGCATTATAAAAATTTAGTACATTAGCTGTTGACTGTTGTCATGTGCTAGAAGGTATTTTCTAAGTTTTATTTATTGATGTGAGTATGATATTGTCATAATTTTGCTGTTGCAGATGTACTGATTTTGTATCACATCCTATACTACAAAAGCCATCAGGAGCTTTGCCAGTACCACAACGTATGCAATTTTTTTCATATAGTTCAAAATATTACAATACAACAAAAAACATAGTTACAAGAACAATGCCATAGGGAACATGATAGGCATGACTACCGAAAGTAACCTTTAAACAAATAACACAATAGATACCTACAGATTGAGATAAGACAAATACCAATACAGATGCCAAGGAATATACCAAAATACACTTAGCTCCTCCTTAGTGAAAAGTGGGTTAACATGATGGTACTACTGTAGAAAAGAAGGTATGAAGCTTTGCAGATTTTAGTATTCTCCATCGTAAACCAGATAAATTTACAATACAGTTACGGTTGGAATGGGAACGAAATAATGAGTAGAGAAGAAGAGATAGACCCTGGAGATGTTGTTGCCTTTTATGCTAGATTCATATCCTATTTCGTTCTGTGGTTGATAATTTCACACCTTAGCACACATCTTTTGCTGGCCCAGAACCTATTTTTCAACACATCAAACAGAGAAAATTTAGCATCTTTAGAAAAATGGCAGATAAAGAAATCATTTTAATTCCACCAGCCAATTATCACCTATTGCTTTATTGGAATTTCCATACTTGTTAGGTGTGACTCTAAAATCTCAAAGTCATTTTCAGATTTAGAGTCACTTTTTTGTGGAATGATTATTTGAAAATTATTTCTAAGTATCTGCATTTCCTTTTAAATATTGTGCTTTAGAACATTTCTGTCTCTTCGACAGGATTTTTTCGAATATCAAAATCAACTCTTATATTCAACGACGATGGTGGGAAAGTTTGGGTATTCTCCTTAAAGTCCACAAGCTTTGCTAACATCAAGCTGCCTGGACTACAAAATGGATGTCATGTTTTCACAGTAATTACTCGCAAGCAAAAGAAATGCAGTAAGTTATTTTAAATTTTTCTGTTTGCTACTCGATCCCCAAACAATAATGCTCAGATGTTTAAGAACCACAAGATTTGAGGAACAAAATTTGCACATAGTCTTTTCCAATCGGGTATCAATATCCTGCAAAAAGTTATGCCATTTGAAGTTGTTCTTATTTACTATCTATATTTATTTACTATTTATATAATTTATATTAATAAAGGGGACCTTGACCAATAAATTTCCACGACTCTCGTATTGAAGTTAAAACAGCTGCATGTGGCTAGCGAGCCTGGTCACCTCTGTTATATGTTATGTCATATGAATCTCCTTAGCCAATCAACGCTTCTGCTTTTGTACTGATCAACAGGATTATTAATATGATTTCATTATTAGCTGTTTCGTTTCAGTATAAATTTTGAAAGTTTAATCACGCCTTATTTCTTGATTTTTGGTTAACCTTCATATCGTGGCATAGCTACGTCGAGGTATCTGGAAAGTTTTTCACAAACCGATCTTAATGCTTTCTTCAACTTCGTATTAATAGCTAAATCCTCTTTACTATATTCATTCTAAATCGGATTTTTAACATTTTTCGCTCTTGAAAGAACACACTTAAATTCATGTGCTGCATACGTTAATGAATTCAAAGTTAGCATTATAATGCAAAGATCAAGTATATTTTTGCTTAGAATAAAAGTGTTCCATAACTGCAGTTTCATTGACCTCATCTGCCTTTGCAAACCACACTTCATGAAGTAGAATCGTAAAATATATTGTAATTTATGATTTATGTCCTAGATCTTTTTTTCAAATCTGACATATGTGCAATTATCTTTGAAGCGATTATTTTTTCTCGTGCTATCTAAAGCTCAGGTATTTTATACTATAGATTTACCTTTCCCTTCTCTTTATCCTACCAATTTTTCAACTTTTTCTCTTTATTTACAGTTACCCTGGCAGTGTGCAACGAGGCTCATGCGATAAACATTTACGAACTTCCTGACTTTGCAACAAGTATTCCTGAGAAAGTAACTTTGTGTGAAAGACCGTTGAAGATTCTGTTTAGTATAGCGCCAGTAGATGCTTTGCGATTCATTAAACCTAACTGTATTGCATTGGCGTCGAGTTCAAACCGAACTTTGACCTTATGGAGAATTTGACTTCTCACCCAGTCATTTTCGTCCAATCACGACAGCATGAACCAATTTTAGGACCGAGTTGTTTTGTCAATAAACAAAGTAAATACTTGCAAATTGTTCATGCAGAATGTAGGATGGACAAATTCACAGAGACGCCCAAACAGGAGCAAAGGGGCACCGACTAGCATAAGCGAACAAGTCGAGACGGGAAACTGAGGACTTGCAAGGCAATTCTTTGGGATATTTTCATTCCATACTTTAGCAGGGTTGCATTTCTCACAAACATACAAAT
Organism: Cassiopea xamachana; assembly: GCA_900291935.2. NCBI lineage: Eukaryota > Metazoa > Cnidaria > Scyphozoa > Rhizostomeae > Cassiopeidae > Cassiopea > Cassiopea xamachana. The sequence continues at coordinate 8,728,400 of OLMO02000297.1, forward strand.
ATACCCCTCTTCAAATCATACATTGCTTAATTATATAGCTTATTTGATTTCCGTTGTATCATATCAATGTATGGCAAAGAAATCCATTGAATGTCAAGAAGGGCATATTTGCTACCCTTGCCTCCTTCAAATGAAGGATGGGAGGGGGCCAGCTTCCCTCTCCCCCTCTCTTCTACGTCCCTGCAAATTCATATGATGCTTAATCCCTTCCAATACTAACTACCCTATTTATCCATCCATCCATCCATTCACCTATCCATCTATCTATTGATCAAAGAGCTTAATTCCATGAAGTGAATGTTCGAGCTAGCGAAAGCTTACAAATCTCAGGGAAGAGAAACGCTGTTTAAAGATGTAGAAATTACGTTCCGTTTGAGTCAATCCTTTCCGAAACCAAATTGAAACTTTTATAGATAACACGCTACATTTCCTCTCCTGTGCTGCTAGACTAGATAGCATTCTTTACTACTTTGAAGGGATGCTCCATAACTGGTCTATGGACCTATCAGGTGCCTCATGTCTTCAACATGTTTTCCTCCCGGATTTTATCTCCCATAGGATGTTCCGGTAGGTAGAATGCAATTCGAATGGAATGCTGAAGATAGCGAGAATTCTCTGGTACACGTTTGCTTCTAAAGCATTTCCTTCCATTAAATCTCTAAGCAGTATGAAACGCTAAGTTCTGCAAACTTATGGAATTAGACCAACTGTGTAGTAGCAGATGAGGGAATTAGTGAATCGACACCAACTTAGTACATATCAAACTTTGCGTTATTTTCATGTATTTTTCCGCGTTGTACGGTGCGTTCTTTAGCCTTAGAGCTAGCGCCAGCCAAAGTGATGTGAGATTAAGAATGAGTATGAATCGAAGATGTTCTTTTATCTGAAATTGCAGTTATGTGAGCAGGGGGGAAAACGTAGGGAAATAAATAAGAAGTGATGTGACTGGGTTTAAATCTATTTTCAAAAATGAAAAATGTAAATGGAAAAGAAATTAAATGCTAAAAATGTATACTCTACTTGTTAATCCTTTGTCGCTTTGTAATACCTTGGGTTAATTGAAATTCGACTGAAGTTTGCAAATCGTTGAGTTACAGCCTCAGGATAGAATTCCCGTAAGCTACAATCTCTACCAGCAGTCCTTGGAACACCAGTTACTTGATGCATAATTTCTGATAAAAATGATTTTTTTCATCCGTCGAACGATTGAAATCCCTCCCCCCTAAAAACAATGTTGAATTAAGTGTTTATTTGTCAGAGAAGGATCTGCAAGCATAGCGACTTTTTGTCTACCTCTCAACACTGTATTTAACAACATTGTTTTGAGGGGGAGAGGAGGATACTACTAAATGAGCAGCAGAATTAATGCAAGTGATCCAAGACCTTTTGCAGAGATTGTAGCAGTCTGAAGGTCTTAGAGCAGCTAGCTGGACAGAAAGGCATCTAGAGGCAAAAATTCTTATGCTGATAAATAGCAAAATATTTCTGGACAACACGATGGCTGCTTGCTCAGGAGCAAGACAGTTCATCGAAAGAAGCTGCAACAGATCTTGCTTGGCTGATTATCAGAGTACCTGCGTCTAATGCATTGGAAGGACTTTGCCATGGGGAGGCAAGCTGATTGCAGTATGAAAAATATAGCTTACCTGCTTTGCTTACAAAATCTTTGGAAGTCGAATGTGTTTGTGTGACCACACCTATATTGTCAAGATGTAAATGCGATGACCAAGCTTCGTTAAGCTAAAAATTATAATCAATCAAAGGTTTAAGACGTAACTATTGGAGTGCCACAGGGATTGCCTTTGGCCCCTTCTATTCCTCAAATGCATCAATGACATCTCATTATCTATGAAAACTTCGAATACTTCCATTATATTGATGATATGAGAAAGCAAACAATCTGTGAAGCGGATTGCAACTCTTAAGTGCCTAATTGCCGAGGGGTTGGAAACATTAGAGAAAGTTAGTAAGCGGAGGGTGGGGGTAGAAAAAATGCTTTTAAATCTGAGATAGTACTGCTATCAAGCACTCTATGTTCATAAATTTGGCGGTCTATGGTCATGAGAACGTAAGCAGCACAAAAACATTGCTAACAGATAAGAAGATTTGCTCAGAACATCTATTTGGAACATGGTTTGAAAAATTTTTGCGCGAAAACTAATAAGCACGGGGTCCTAGTAAAAGCAGGGGATTGGAAATATTTTCAAAAATAAATTAGGGGAGGGGACGGCAGTTAGCAACTTAAGGGTACACAAAACTACTTGGACAGGCTGCTCCTCACCCAAAATAAAGAGCTTTGTCATGTGAACTCGGTCCCCTTGAGCCCTCCGAAGATCACCATTTGCTCTTCCAGGTGACAATTTTAAAACTTAATTGCTTTTACTAAAGCAGCTATATTTATATTCTCCCAGTACTATGCTGCAACGTATCGCGTACAAGTTCATCAGCTTTAAAGTGACTCAAATGTCGCGTAATTTTCTTATCTCTCGTTAAACATTTCAAAGCTTTTCATATTCGCAGAGCGTGTTGGTAAGAGTTGCATGGATTTTGGATCGATTAGAAACTGCTTGCCAAGTTATCCTTAATCTGATGGATCTAAAAACCTGTTTCATCTTTACTGTATAATATGTGGTTATGAAACCCATAAATTCCTTGATTAAGCCTCCGCTTCAGCAGTCATAGCTATTTGCATAACGCTTAAAGCCTTTCTCGTATCAGCTGCTTAGCACGAATTTGGTTGCTCTGAAGAAAAAGTCGCATTGCATACCTGGCATCCTATGGGTATAACCAATTTCATACTTTTTCAATCTATAGCTTCTATAATTTATTAGATTTAAAATAGATGTTAAAATATGCAGATCCATCACAGCGCAAAGAAATATGTGAAAAGTACTAAATGGGAAGAGTTAGATTGTATTGCTGCCCTCAAAAGTGATATGATGTCATTGTGATACGATATGATATGATTGTGGAGACAATTCAATATTGCTTACTCTTTAGCACCGAATAGAAGAGGGTATAAGCAGGGGGCGATATTATATTTGCTAAAAATGCATAATTTAAGGGACAACGTTTAATACATATTATGGGGACCCGAACATTTCAAAATTACAGCAATTAGTTGCTAACATTATATACGTAAAAGATAAATAGTTTTTTCTTTATTTCCTTAGTTGTTAATGTTGATTTGCGTTCACAAAGTCAATGTGTTTTACCTATTTGTCTTTTTTATAACTTTGACATCTTAGGGCTAGTAATACGGAAAGGTTGGAATTTTTTCACAAATTGCTTTTTGGGGGGTGTTTAATAAATGGAAATGGGTGGTGAAATTTTCAAAGACCTGCAATCAGGGGCGGGCCCCTCCCTACTATTCGCTGCCAAAGAATAAGGTAGATTCTGTTGCTTTCTTTTATGTTTAAAGACGCTATGAAAAGTAGAATGCTTTTCTATTTGAGCTTATAGTGTCATACAAGTGAGTTAGCATTTCTTGTAGGAAAAGTATGATGTCTAACTTCAAATTTTTCGTCAGGCAATACACGTTTTTTTATAAGGAAACTATATGATATCATGTAGCATGAGCCTCAATTTTCTTAACTTTTCCTGAAATTGAGCCTGTGATTTTCTAAAAATCTGAAAATAAACTGGCTAGAATGGGTTAAACTTTCTTTGTTTGGCTTGTATGCTCAAAGTTGAATTACATATTTAGCATTTTGAAGGTAGCATTGACGAAATATCGATTTTTTTGCCTACAAAAAGCTGACGTTTGGAAATTGAGCCTTGGGATTTTCTTAAGATTTTTGCCACGTGAGCCTCATTTTCTTAAAAACCTTTTTCTTATAAAAATAATGGCTAATAATGCATGCTATGAACTTTCACTCAACAACAATAACTCATATTTGGGTGCATTTGACACAGCTAATTATTCTCTTTATCTGTGGGTGTATTTCAAAATCCAACTTTCGTTGCAATTGTTTCCTACTTGGTTCTTTTAGAGGTATAGTTTGGGGGTTTTGTTAAATTCATGGAATGCTTTGGGAGCCCAGCCTCCTGTGAATGCTAAAATATTAGAAATTTAAAAAATTTTTCTACTTTTCCTAAGATTTGCAAACTGATTTCAATATCTGTTCAAAGTACACAATATAGTTGTGCCCCAAGCAAAATTAGGTGCTCAGTGGAATAACAAAGAATGAATTGGAGTTACTTTTCTTGATTTTAGAGAGTGTGGTCTCCAGAAGACTGTTTTGAGCTCCCCTTGTTATAAACTGGATGTTTTTGCCTTGATTCCTCCTTATTACATAGAAGATCCATTTGAAGAACATTTTTCCCAGCAACAAGATATTTGAAATTTGCTTTTTGCGACGGAAGACATGTGACGCTTGATATGCTCTTGGAAAAGAGGCTGACGTAGACGGAAAGAATAGTGAAATGAAGGAAAACGTTTATAGATTTAAACATAAGTGTGGGAGAGGGAGTGACAGGGAGGCTGGAGTCCTCTCCAGTTGGACAGACAGAAATTCGTTTCATTCAGGCAATTTTCCTGGAAGAACAATAGGGAATTTTCTGAGTGCCCTACAGATCTCTTTACTCTTTCCGGTAGAAAGCTATCAGCCTCCCATAAAATTTTGAAAGTCTTCAACGCCTATGGATAGAAACGTACCTTATGTTGCGAGCAAGTTCTACAGCCATGACTAGTTTTCTTCTTGTTTGATGATCCTAAGATAAACGCTCAATCTCTTAAATACTTCTTACCAACTCAGGCTTTCCCTGAACAAGTTACTGGGCAGATGCACTCAACAATATCCAGCTTTTCAACTAAATTCATACTATTCGCTATACTGAACAGAGTTTTTAGCTTCTGCATTTTACTGATGTATGCAATAACTAGCATATATACTCTCAATTGCCAAAGATATGCCCCCCCCCCCGATTTTTTCGAAAGCTTGAAGTACGCACCAATTTTTCAAGGCAAAATGGCGTGCTTCAAGCTTTCGAATCCTGATTTCAAAAAGCTTGACTGCTTTTATGTTTAATAATAGTCTGTTTTAGTTCTTTCCTTCGCTTTGTAATCATTTAAAGTCGTTGATCAATTTCCGACCCCCTCGCTTATTTTGAAATCCCCCCTGTTTATTAAAATTCGGAAATTTTTCGGACCCCCTGTTTCTGGAACCTCTATTATTTGGCACTTGAGAATATTTATACAAATTGCTATTTTCCTCTGCAGCCAGATTGAATCTTGTATATTTCATTCAATTGTACTTCTCAATCGCCGCCAATCAGAATGGAACTGTTTTCAGAATGGAGAGGACTTCTTGCTTTTGCTGTTGTTGCTGTCATTGAGGATGTCGCTGCTACAGTTGTCTGCATTAAAACGCAAAGGGATCGTCGCAAGTCAACAACGGCTGTAATGATCAGCTTGTTGCTAAGTGACATGCTGTTCGGTGCAGTATTGATACCCGTTAGAATTGTGGAAATCAGCCTCAACGGCCGTGGAAAGTTGTCTGTGTTCTATTACGTCTACGCCTACTTGCTATTTCTCTCAGCATTTAATGCTCTCTTCCTCTCCTTCGAGCGCTATGCAAGTGTAATAAGACCATTGTGGAGGAGATTAATCAGCACAAGAACAATTGTAAAAGGCCTTTTCTTAACGTGGCTCTCTCCAGCGGCCATCAGTTTGTTGCCTTTGACATGGTCCTTCGTAGCCGGATATGATAGTAAAGTAACACAGATATACAGCTACTTTCTGCTGGCCTTACTTTGTTTCAACTTATTAGCAGTGTTGAGTCTCCAAATCCGTGTTCTTTGTGGGCTCTTCAGGAACTGGTCATCTTCTAAGAAGAAATTGCGTTTGCACAGAGCAAAGGGCAAGTCCCTTGCTAGAAACCAACGCCAGCAAAGAGTGAAGTCAACACTTTTAGTCCTATTGCTGATAGCTACATCCGTAGTCACATGGCTTCCTACAATTATTTACAACATCAAACCTATTGCAGAGCTCACAAGCGTCTCCCTCTTTGCTCTGATCATGAATTCAATGGTTGACCCACTGTTGATAGTTGGTTTTCACATGAAATCATTGCTGAAGAGCTTAAGCAAGAAACAAACAATCACCGGATAGCACAAATCACAGGGCACCTCACATTCTCTTTTCAGATTTAGATCAAATTAAGTCAGCAGATAGAAGCCTCAAAAGTCTAAAATTTAGTTGTCTAAATGATTGTTTCATAGCTTTCATGTTTACCCAACCAGGACACATAAGTCGATGAATAAAAAACCGGATAAAACAACTATAAGCATCACAGTTTGTTTTAATAATGAAAATCTCAATTTAGCTTAATGCAATATCAAAAGTTGAAAGAGTCTTCATCAAACTTTTCATGGAATTCTTAATTATTCTAATGATAACACTGTCGAGTGATGCTCTTCTTTAAAGAGTGAAAGGTGTATTTCTTATGTTGTATAGGTCGACTGAACTCTGCAATCGTTAAATATATTCTTAAAATTTGGAAATAAAGTTACACTAAATTTGAGCACTAGTGATTTTATTTGTGTCAAATAGAAATAGGCTGTTGTAGGATCGATAGTTATAATTCTTTTGTTTAATACTTTCCCATCTGCAGTGGGAACTAGATGACTTCGTGCCGTTTCTTTCTGTGTATAATATCTGATCAACTCCTTGAATAATACTCCCTGAAAGCTAACTACACGTGCTCTAAACTATGCTACTAGTTTATGATAATTTATGATGACTAAATATGGATTTAAAGCATTATACTGTGGATGCGACGTAATGAAGTATCTAATGGTTTAGTAGTTGTAATTAAATACTGTACGTGATAGAAAAAATCTACTAATTTACTCTAATAAGAACAACTTGATTCTGTTCCTCTTTGCCCATTCTACAAAATATGGTATACAGACAGCCAAGAATCACTTGAAATGTAGTTATTCTTCATGTTGCAAAAGTAGCCCTCCTGTTTACAATCGTGTTGGTTGCTGGACACGAGGATAGAGTCTTCAAAAAGCAAATGCAGACAGATAGGGACGTTAAGTACTGCAAGTTAAATGAATTTGCTATAATAGAGGCTTATGTTGTAGACAGGTAATATTCTCTGAATCTCGTGCATGTTGCAGGATTTTTTAAAGAATATTTAGAACTACACACAAAATCTAGCGATGCTGTGTTGTAGAATTAAATTGTGGCTACAGAAGGGATTGAACTCCCTGCTTTAGTGAGAAGGAGTAGATAGATGCTACTGTCTCTGAAAATTCCATTTCTGGTTGTGTTTCGCCTATCATTTCATACTTAATTCTACCATATTTACTGCTATTTACTTTCTTATACCCTTGGGTCAAAAAACAAAAATTAAACAGTGTGCGATTGAAGCCTGTAGCCAGGCCTGTGTTGCGGGGGAGGCAAAGTTGTCCTGGAGGAATCACGTGGTGCAATTCTGAGAGATATCTCACACTTTATGTCAAATAGATGCTTTGTGTGGAGGAAAAGATTGGACTTTCTAATATGTCGCAGAGATCAAGGTTGAGCTCAGCCAAACTCTCAGGAAACTCCCAATAGCTACAAATATAATGCAAAAATAGAAAAATTGCAATACGTCCCATGGGTGGCAAAAAGCTGGCGTCCTGTACCCCAGGGGTGGCATTCGTCACCCCATGCCACCCTATGGCTATGGGCCCATTGCGATTGAATTGCAAAGTTCTTTTTCATTAGAACTGTACAAATATTTTTAGAACTGAACATTTTGTGTGGAACTGCATGTTAAACAACCCTGGCTTGTTGTAGTTACATATGTACTGTCCTAAGGAACCTGAGAGTGTGGTTACACATATAACGTTATTATCAAGTTGCAGTAGGGAGGAAAAAGTGCGTTACAGTTTGACTCAGGATTTTCATGCGGCAAATGATAGTCTTGTTTTCATTTTCACATAGACTTAATTAGAATCTTACTCCGGTTTTTCGTCTTAACGTCTCTGTCTTTGTTGAATTTCGAAAGTACTAAGGATCTTTTTCAAACCCCCCATTTCTACGTGTTTTTATATCCAATCAATAGGTCAATAAACAAAAAGCCGGTAAAATATTTGAGAGACAGGAAAATAGTCATAGCAAATATATTTTATAAAACAGTAAAGACAGTCGTCGCCAAAGACTTGTATATGAAAATATAACAAAATACATGCAAGAAGGGACTTTTTGTGTTCGTACTTAGATGTTTCAACCCAACCTCCCCTTTGTATGCATGGCGTACGCTTTAGAAAAAGTGGTACCACATGGCCTCGTTATAGCTGATACCTCTGTCTCTTTTTCAATCATTGATGATTATTCATTGATATTGTAGTTAGTTATAAAAGCTGTGTTGTTAATGAGTTAAAAACAACGAAAATAAAAGAAAAAATATAAAATGGCCGAAGTAAAGGCACTTGAGCACAATACGCTAAAGGTTATTTCTTATTTATCAATATTCTAAGCAAAATTTAGCATCCATAATTCACAATTTAAAGCGTAGCACCAGTTTGCCGGTCTCTCTCTTAATCCCTTAAATATTTTTATATTAGCTTCTTTGCTAGTCTCTATTCAACTATGGCTTTTGTCAGTTGGGTTCTGTCGCTGCAATGAATTATCAAGGATGAAGGTTGTCTTGTGGGGAGGGGGAGTTTAAAGTAGGCCTCACAGTTAGATTTTTTATTTTGTTTTGTGAAAATTTTAAATCTTGCGGTAAAAGTTTTTGCAAGACGTATTCTTTCACAAAAGCGAGATATTGATTCAAATATTTTGAGGAAGAGCATGCCTCTTATTAGAAATGTATCATGCTCTCGTTTTTAGATGCTTTCTTTTTGTAAATGTTGTTGTATTGTAGGAGTTTTACATCTAATAATTCATTTTGGTTTTTACTCAGAGTCTGATCTGGGTCTTTATTCAGGTGCTAAAATCATGTTTTTTGGGGGATAAAGTTTTCTTTTTTGGGAAATATTATCAGGCTTCCCTACCAAAGAAGAGAATCTAAAGTTTCTTTATACTGTGAGGTTTATTGATTATGATATTTGGGAAATTGCTAGTTAGCATATAGCCTGGCTCTCACTGGTTGTTTAAGTGTGTTTAAGTGTGTGCACCCTTGAGCATTTATCTTTGGAATTTAAACCCACAGACTTACTCACTATGTACAGTTTAAGCAAACAGTTTAAACTGAGGGCAGTTATAAGCCTTGATAGTTCAAAGAGAAGACTATCTATTTGGATAACTCTTTTGCTTTTAACCAGAACTAAAGGTATTGTAAAAAGAAGGTAATCAAAGTAATTTTGAGTACATGGTTTATACAAGGAGTGACAGTTTCTAATGATTTCTATTCTTCAAAAAATTATAAGCTCTTTGTATCAAGCCATATTTGTTGAGACTCCCATGCATCTCTTGTAAATTATACAGATGCTATTCATAAACACTACTAACTGTATGAAAACTGTGTACATTTGGATTTTAATTCACAGATTGAGATTGTTCTAGGGAAAAACAGTTCAAAACTACACGCTGATCAATCTACTTCAATGCACTGATTTGTTACATTCCTTGGCACTTTGGAACTGTAAATGCCAAGATCAAAAAGTTTTGATCTGTGCATTTAACTTTTTTTGAACATTCTCCTTCATGAATTTAAGTGCACTACCAGTACTGATTAGGGTTTAAGCTAAACACTCAAAGGCGTATGCACTTAAATGTGTTCAAACGCCCAGGAAGAATCAGGCTTAATAAGAGATTATGGTAATACATAGAAATGTCATTTATCATTGTGATGATACAAACAGAGCTTGCCTATCCTATTATTTTAGTTGATACTTGAAAGAAATGGGTGCCAGAAGAGCAAAGTGTGCTTCCACTGCTCTGATATTATCAAAGATTTTCTTTTGATTTTCTTACAGGTTCCATATGAAATACTTAACAAAAGATTTCGAAATGCACAGAAAATAATTGATAGAGAAGTAGCCCATTTGGCAACTCAACTTAATGATTTAACTTCAGCTACATCAAATGAAAGTATGACTGTTGAAAGTGCCTCAAAATGCTTAGGAGAAGTTGTTGAAAAGCTGGAAAGTTTAAAGAGAAAGGTATATGTAGATTATTTTCTTTAAAAATAAGAATCTTAGCCAAGATTTTGCTGTTAGGCCTTTTCCAATCTAAGTATCCTAACTTTATCATCACTAGAGCTTTCAACAATGTTTTGTGTACATGGCTGACCATGAATGGTAAGCCAGTGTGTCTTATGGAGGGCCACCCATTATTTGTGTTTTCTACATCTTTTCAAGTCAAAAGTAGATGCCAGTTTAGGTAGGAGTAGCTGCCAATAAATCCCTGGTTGCCACCTTCTATTGAAAGCTCAGTATCATTGATGTTGATGTGGTGGGTATTTTACCTCTAAATTGCAAACAAATTAGCATTTGGGTACAGAGTAGATAGATTTTAGAGGCAATACATCAATTTAACCTACTTCCTTTTACTGTACTTCAACTATGATCTTTGCTGCTCACTTAATTAGCTAGAGCCAATTTGAAATCTCCCTTTTTAGTCTATAAAAATGTCTATAAGAAACATGAGGTTGAAATTAGGTACAAATTAAGAAACACTTAAGAAACAAGCAGACTGATTTTCAAATAATAACTTGCAAAAACTGTTTTCATTAGTAAATTTTTATCAAACTAAAAAGACAATAGAAGAAACATCCATTACATTCCTCACAAAGCCTGAGCATCCTTTTTCTTGCAACACAATTGTCTAATCTGGGTTGTTATTTTCATTGGAAGTCTTTAAATGTAAGAAACATTTAAGAAACATTTTAGGCTGGATTTGGCAACATATTAAGAAACATCCAGGCTGAAGCCAGATAGTTTGTTTCTTATAAAAAAGTGTATACTCCTTCCATGTTATTCAGGCTGCAGATGCTTTGAGCAAAGAGGAAGAAACTGGAAAAAATTGCAGAGCTAGGCTGGCTACTCTGAAGGAGCATACTGACACAAGGAGAAATGCACAACTATTATGGAAACGAAAAAGATTGGAAAGAATGCTAGTTGATCATTTCCTCAGATCAGGGTACTATGAAACTGCAATTCTAATGGCAAAAGAGGCTGAAATTGAGGTATGTTGGCATTTTGTTCAAGGAAAAATCCACCCCTTTTTTATCTAAAGGGTAGAGCTCTTTGATCAGTTTTTTAGCACTGCCCACAGATACAAAGTATCACACTTCAAATTTTACAGGCACTTTATTTCAAGTTGATATTCAAACTTCCATTGCATTCCTTGTCTTCTGCAGGCACATTTTACCCTAGATTTGTGCTCACATGCACATAATACTTCTATTGAGGCCTGCTGCAAGGTGGCTTCAATAATTTCTTATTTATTTTTATTTATTTGAGTATTTGAAGTTTAAGGCATAGCAAAAAGAGGCAGAGATGTGTCAGAGTACCTTCCCTTGGGGGTGGGGGGCATTTTGACCAACTACCTACTAAAGGAAAAGAAGAAAGGGTTCACAGAAAACACTGCCTAACTCTCTTGCAACATCACCAATGTTTTGATCAGCTTTCTTGCAATGTTAAAGATAGCAGGGGGCATCATATTCCCATGCCCCTGAATAAACAGATTACTGAAGAGAGTCAACATCTAGAACTATAAAATGCTGTCAAGTCTAAAAGAGATAGAAATGAATACTTAGTTGACATATAAATAGTTATGCCAACTATTCCTATCATTTTTGAATATTAGAATCTTAAAATATATGTTAAATTTTTAGTGAGTACTGAGGGAATTTTGGGTAAATTTTTAGATTCTTTATTATCAATGCTTGATGACCTACAGTTTGACAAAACCACATCAAATATCATAATCAGGAAGCCATTGAATATTGGATCTTTATTTTTATGTGTTTTGCTTTTCCAGAACTTTGTGGATGTTGATCTTTTTCTGGCTGCCAGGAAGATTGAGGAATCACTTCGAATGAAAAAACCAGATCTCTGCTTAGCTTGGTGCCATGATAACAAAACAAAATTAAGAAAAATGAAGGTGTGTGATTTTAGATGCATCTATATATTTCATATATGTATTTCTTTAATAAATTAACATTCTGCATTAATAGTGGGATATATTGATTGATATATGGAAGACCTTATTTAGCTAATAGTTGTTTTAAAAATACTTGCATTTTTACAGTATCATCTCAGATTATTTGATCCATTTTCAAAAGTTCTTTTGAGTTTCAATGAATTTTTTTCATCAGAGCATGCTAGAACTAAACATCAGACTTCAGGAATTTGTGGAATTAATAAAGCAAGAGAAAAGACTTGAGGCTGTAATGTATGTAGCTTTATCATGTTTTGAATACTTTTTCCAGCTTTGATGATTGTGACTTTGTCCATTTGAGCCTCTATTGTTGCTTCACGGAATCACTAAAGAACAAGATTTATTGGTGAATGGAAACTTGCTTATGTTTGCAACATCAAAGAAATTGCTTTTTAGTATAAAGACTTTAACTTGAAGCGACCAAACATCAGGTACATCACTACTTACCAAGAAAATTTGTGAGCCTCTTTAGTAAGCTGCCCCCATACAAATATCCAAAAAACTTATACCTCTTACTGGGCTTTTTGGGGTGTAATGATTATTGCAGATGATATTTAAAGACTTTAAACACTATGAGAAAGTTGAAACCATTCTAGAAATAAAATTCCAATACGTTGTAATTTTGTTTCTAGCAGAGTTTGAAAGTATAAGTATAATGAGTTGTCAGTCTAGAATGGTCTGAAAGAGTGAACATCTATTCTACTTGTCCGGAATTTTCTTACCTTTTTTGTACCATTCTCTCTTCACTTTTAGGTATGCAAGAAAACATTTAAACTCTACTAACCCTTATGTGCATTCAGATCCAGATATTCATAAACCAATGGCTTTGTTGGCCTTCAAACCAGACTCTAGATGTCCGAGATATGAAGTAAGAGCAAATGGCTTTTCTGTAATGTTAAATGAAATATTCAATGTATGAATGATCTAATATACTTAGCCTTCTATACATAGCAGACACTTGAAGCAGATGGGGAATTGTTTCTGTTTATTTTAGTAGCTTATTTCAGGGATTGTGCAGGTTCTTGAACTCCTTGAAAAGTGCTGGAATTTGATGCGTCTTGTTAAGGGCACTTGAAACTCCTTGAAAGTGAACGTTTTCCCTTGAATATTGATTACATTCCGTGAGATTTGTGAGCACTTGGGCTGTGTATTATTCTTAACATTGATTTGCATTTTTTTCAGAGAAACTGAGATACTCACAAAGGTTTATTAATTTAAAGCATCTTGAACATTTTGTTTTGGTCATTAAATAGTCCTTGAAAACTCCTTAAATTTGCATATCAAAATCCTACACAAATCCCATTAATTGTTGATTCAGTCATAACTAATCTTCTTCTGGGGTCATTCATTTAGTACTTACGCACCAAAATGGCAGAATTTGACTCCCCTCCCCATCGTGCGCACATGTACGCTTGCTATTAACCCCCCCCCATTGCGTATGGACTCTTTCCCATCTGACCCCCCTCTATTTCTAGTTGACATATTTTAAAACATCCAATCAATAAGTCCATAGAGAAAAGACTGTAAAGCAGCGGTCGGGAACCTATGGCTCGCAAGCCAAATGTGGCTCTTTTCAAGACTGCATTTGGTTCGAAGACTCAAAGGTAGATCTTTGCAGACTTTCTTCAAACTACTGCTAAACCGCGCATACCTCCAAAAAGACCTTCCAAAGTTACCACTTGTGTCGTCTTCACTTTTCATGTAGCCCACATTGCTAAGTTTGTTTCGAATTATAAGATTTTGAGGTCCCATGTGACACCAATTCCCAATTGTATGGCTCTAATGGAAAGCCATTTTTAATTATGAGACTTCCATGGCTATCCCAGCCAAAAAGGTTCCCCACCCTAGCTGTAAAACATTTGAGAGACAGGACAATAATCATATAAAATATTTTATAAAAAAGGCAATGAAAGCCTTCGCAGAAGAAAATATGATAACAGTGCCTTGCACATGATGAAAATACTACAGAATGCATGCAGAAAGAAACCTTTTTATTTTGTGTACTTATTTGGATATGTTTACCTCCTTCCTCTCGTGTAAGCATGGCGTACGCTTGTGCTCTACCCCCTCCGTACGTACGTAATAAATGAATGGCCCCTCGCAGCAGGAGCTGTTCATGTGTTGTTTCCCTATATAGCCTACTGTTGTCTTGAAATGATTACGCTGGTCAACACTAACTTTGGTGTATAAGTTGTCTGAGCTGATTTATAATAATGTCAATGTGCTGAATCCAGAATTCTCATTGGTCTTTCTCAATCATTTAAAATTTTTTAGATTTCTCGGTAAACGTTTTCTTGCTTTCTGTACATGGACGGATATCTTTGCCTAGTATAATGAATAAGAAATATCCTATTTCTTGAAGTGAATAGTTTCTGAATACTTTGCAAGTGGTTATTAAGGTACTGAGGAAAGTTTTGTTGTGATAAGCATACCTGGTTGGTTTTTTTGAGGACAGCTGTCCAGGTTTACCAAGTATGCATGCCATCAGTGCATGTGAGACACTAGAGACCGAATGTACTACTGCTAAATGAGAAATTGGCCTTTGCTGGAAGAACTGGGGCCTCGCAGCGAGAGGAGGCCGATCAAGGGGCTACTGGTAAACGGTAATAAAGTCTTAAGTTCCACATCTACACATTAAGCTCGGGTTGATAATTGCAGTTCGCCAACTACGTAGACAAGCGTTGCAACTGTTCTTACTTGTACAAAGCTCTTCCAGGTTTAACCGCAACAAAGAAAGTGGATACCGAGCATTCACCAAAATGCACTACCCCTTCCTAATTTAGATTGGTTTCCCGACAAAGTCAGATCAATTAGTGACAGCCAATAGAAGGAGAGATTCCATTTCATTATTCATTTTCAAATATTTAGCTAAGGGGGAGGGTCTCTTCATGAAAGAGATGGAAACAGAGAATCAAGGATGTTGAGGTGCAACCACGCTAGCTAATTACTGATAGATATTAAAGAGGGGTATGCCTACACATGTCTAATGCAACTGGTTTAACATGCGAAAGTTGAAGTGCCGAGTTGTGAGCAATGCCGGTATAGTATGCAATCTAATTATAAATGCCACAAAATGCGTACTCTAATAAACTTTTGGCTATTTATTTCTTGAAAGCTAATAGAAAGCAGTAATTTTTCTGTTGAAAGCTCATTCTACGTTAAACTCTTATCCTCTGGAATCAAATGATAGAGTGAAATTAGAGGAAATATTGATTTTTCAAAATCAATTTGGGAAAATTATTTCTGGATTTAGAGTTGCGAAAATGCCCTAAATCAACTAAAAGTTCTTATATGCCATTCAAAAAGGTAATTTTTTTCCCCATTGTTATAGAATTGAGAGATAAAGAATGTGATGCTGTCATTCATTCTGACTAGGAGCACACATTAAGGAGGTTGTGGAGTGAGACTCTTCCCAAAAGATTTTTAGTCGGTGCTTGCTCAGAGAATGTCGGTACATAGAAAGTTGTGACAAACGATCAAATGCCATGAGTCATGATTACTTGAAGTCTAAGTTTTCGTATTAAAGAGTAACAGCGAATTTAAGTGCCCTTTAAATTTTACTCAAATATTAGTAAATTTTTTATTTCATTCTGTGTTATTTGAGTTTGAAATGCTCCTGCTTGTGCTGAATTTACGCGTTATATCTGATTTCTTCTTTATATGAAATTTGAGCTCAGTAGCTGTTTATTTTTTAACCCAAGGGGTATTTCAGAGAAGATAGATGGAATGACCTTGTGCAACAATTTCGACAAGAGAATTTTGCCCTTCACCAACTCAACGCACAATCAATCCTAGAAGTGACGTTGCAGTGTGGACTGGCATCCTTAAAGACGCCGTATCCTTCCAATATTCCACTTGCTTGTCAGCAGTATATTTTAAACTAATTTTTGTTACACTGCTACAGGGTTCGTGCTACTCCCAAACTCCTTGAAAACTCGTTAGATTTAATTTTAGCTTTTAAGATCGCTTTAGAAATTCCTTGAATTCATTAGCTTTAGAAAAACTCCTTAAACACTCTTAATTCTAATCAGGCTCATAGACAGCTGAACTCGATTAGGGGAGGTGGGCACAGATGTAGAAGTCCAGCAAAAAGTTGGAAGCTCTTGTATGTTAAATATCTGCGCAAGCGGATCATAAAGTATGTGACAAAATAGTATAGGGCATACCTAGCTTTCCTTCAGAAAGGCTTTTTGAGGTAACGCCCTCTAGAACATCGGAAACCCCCTTTTGCAGGATAGGAGGTTTTTGTCTTAATCATTGATCTTCACTATATGGAGAAACTGATCTCTCAACATAGTTTCATCGAATTGGCAAAATTGAGAAAAGTTTAAATATGTCCCACAGCAAACGCAGGATCTCTGCTCGTCACATATTTGTGTTGTGTTCATCTGATCTTATTGCTTATGCTTATATATGCTATATGCTTATAGATTCTAGATTGGGTAGATATCACTTGAGACACGATTGAAAAGTAAAGTTGAAGAGCACTTCTATATACAACTTCGATGAATTATTGGCGGGCAACCTTCCCCTCCCCCACAGTGTCTACGGGCCCGTTTCTAATCAATTCTTGGGGGAAGAATTTTCAGCGGAAGATGTATTTAGGAACAAATTTAGTTTTTGTCACGTAAGCACACAATAGAATGCCAATAAGTTATTGTCTGGTCCTTTAAATTCCTTAAAAAGTCCTTAAATATATCTACCCACCACAGCACGATCCCTAAGCTACTTCAGCTAAAATTTTAGAGCCCTATAATCTAGTTTATTATTTCTTCTGCTACATAGGCCAGTTATACGAACTCCTCAACTTCTTTTCAAAGCGAATTTGTTGTCATTTCATTGAATTCTTTGCTGCTGTTTCAAGGAATGACGCAGCAGAAGTCTTGATATGGTAGTGTTGTAGATGCGTACAGTGGAAGTAAAAATCGTGCAAAGTCGACAGTGGCGAGCAGGGGCGTGCTGAAGTAAGGGGTTTGGGGGTGTTACACTCCCACTTTTGCCGAAACGGTCGGTAATTCTATAGCTTGTCGGTGAACATTAATTCTATTGCTTTGCGATCATCGTTTGTCGGTTTTCGATCACTGTTTGTCGTTAATTCTGGGACATGTAGCTGCCTGTCGGTAGATTTATGTTGATACAACCCCCCTACCCCACTCTTAAGTCTTTCGGCACGGCACTGGTGATGAGCTTCAAAGCCATCTTTGTCAGGATGATCTTGTCAAATGTGGATTTCTACCTTCGTACCATTCTCATGCCAATTCTTGTTGAAAACTAGCCAACTCTTTTTCCGATATTCTCTCTGAGAAATTGAATTTTTATGCAGTTTTTCATTCACAGTTGTACTAACAAAGTAGCTCTCACTTAATTTTACCGCGCATTCTCATTATGTGAAAAATGTTACATGTGGTATTAGCATGACTGAATCAATTTGAACAGCCAAAAATCAGGCTTACAGTTTACGAATTCTTGTAAGGTGATTTCTCATCTAAGGGATATTGTTTATGTTCCTTGACAGCCTTCACAGTCACTGTTACCATGACGACGAAAAGAGCACAGACTGCCCTGTGTGCAGTCGGCTTTTCAACGATCTAGCGAAACACTTACCTTTTGCCCACTGTGCACAGTCTAGGTTGATATGCAATTTGACTGGCGAGGCTATAAATGAAAACAATCCCCCAATGATGCTACCTAATGGCTTTGTATACAGTGAAAACGTAAGTACTTACCGTATAACCTCGCATATAGGCGCCGCTCATATAAATGCGCCGGCGCTTGTATCCGAATGAAGGCGGCACGGCGCCTTTATCCGCCCCTGCTTTCTAATATCAGATATCTTTTATTGACAGTGAGAAGTAATATAAATAAGACGATTTTTTAAACTATATGTAGTAAATATAAAAGTCTTTCATGATAGGCTCAACTTTTGAGAAAATATGTCCCGATACCTTCAAAGTCACCACGCAAAGGGCCTCTAGTCCCGTTCCTCTTTTGTTTTCTGGTTTTCTTGACGTTTAAACTTCCATGGACGAAAAGATAGCCCCTGTTTATCTTTAATCTGTGAGGTTTCTGAAGTTGCTACGAACTCTAAAGCAGTATGCTTACTCTATAGAATCCTTATAAACAGGGCTAAAGAATATGGTGATTCAAAGTGACGTTTAGCAAATAAAATATAGGCGCCGGGCGCCTGTACGTGGCCCTATTTAGTAGACTTGAAAATGCAGAAATCTTCAAGGCGTCTACACCTTTATGCGAGATTATGGGTATAATATATATTTAGCCCTTAGTTTTCTGAAGAGACTTTGAATTTCCAGCTCAGTTTCTTTCAGTTAATGTGCAATAGTAAGCGTAGAGAGCCAATACACCCTGTCAGAACATAAAAGGATCATTCACCCGTTACGTAATGCTTCTGAGGGGGGGTAGGAATGGTACCTTGATTTGTTACGCTATTTGTTTAATTTATGTGGAAAGGTATAGTACGGAGCTATAAGACAAGGGGAGTGGGGGTCTCAAAGACCGTTAGCGTTCGTAACGGGTGAATGACGCCAAAGCCGTAACACATGCTGTCGGGACATTGGAGCTCCATGCTATGGTACTCATTTGACCTTTGTGTTTTTTGAAAGTAAATTTTTGGACTACATAGCATTGAATAACTTTGAAGATAAGCAGTTTTCAGAATAGAAAATGCCTACAATTAGCATACGTATTCAGTTAATCAAGGTTAGAATGTATTTGAATGATTTTTCTGCAAATAATGAACTCATTTATTTGCTAAGAGAAGGAATGTCCGGTAAGGAGATACGTAAGCGAATGGATTAAGGAATTGGCTAATTGTTGGCTTTGTAAACAGTGAATGAATAAGTGAACGATTAAATGAATGAAGTAATGATTGAATGAGTGAATGAATGAATAAATGAACGAGTGAATGAATAGATGAATGACTAAATATATGGATGGTTCAATGGATGAGTTAGTATGCTAAACGATTAACTGAAACAAGGGTTGAGTGGATGAATGATTAAGTGAAAGAATGGATGAATGAGTGAATGAATAAATGACTGATTGAATGATTCATTGGATCATTAAATTGATGACTAATAAATGATAATTGGTAAATTAGTGTATCCATGAGTGAATTGTTGAATAAGTGAGTGAGTAAGTGAGTGAGTGAGTGATTTAATATGTAAATGAATGACTGAGAGATGGAATAAGTGAAGAAAAAAATATATGAGTGTTGACTTTTTGAATATAAGAAGAGCATCTCCCTCCGCAGGGTAAATAAAAGAGCGTATAAAAATCTTCGTATACCACTTCTTATTGACTGTTTTCTTTGTTTTTATTTAGGCACTGCAAGTTATGGCTTTACTTAGTGATGATAACACGGTGCAATGCCCACGAACAAAAGAGAAGTTTAAAATCGATGAAGCTCAACGAGTATTTGTAATGTAAACATTGTTTGGTGTTTTTGCTTAAAGTAGTGGAAGTTTGCTATTGCATTATATATATATGCACTTATAGCAAAATGATTCTTGAATTTAGTAATTTTTCATCTTACATAGAGTTTTTGTGTTCTTTCGAATTATGGCATAATATACAGCGCGTTTGTAATTTCAACATTATTTTTATCTATTTTTTATTTATTAGCACTGCATCTTACAGCTTGTGTGTTTCGTTTTATTTGCCGTGATCAGCAAGTATCGATAATGTCTCTTCTTGAGTTCTAGTGTAAAGTTACACGATGTTAGGGAGATGTCGCACTCATTCTTTAGGAGAGTCTCCTCTCGGGCTTTTGGTTCTCATTCAGCTGATACTCCACTCCCAAAAGAAGAGCCTTCGTCTTCTAGCTTGTGCCTACTTGCTACTCGACTTTTTAATGCGTCAACTGACGGCAGTTTGCGTGGCTTTCGGTATTCAGGACGTTCGGTGTTCTCCAGTAACGAGAATTTTCGAAGTTCTGACGATCTTGTGTTTTCAGGTTCAAAATGTACTCGTTTGTAGTTCGGAGATTCACTGTTATCTCTACTAAGATCATGGTGTTTATATGATATAGAATAGTCTCTTTGATACTTATCGGATATAGGCTCTTGAGTAACTGATGATGGGAGCGCCAGGTATGCACCTGAAAATGATATAATTATATATTAACTTTACTTTCAATGTTGATCACTAGAAATAGTTTAAATTCGCATACAATTCATAGCGACATCATGGAAGAAAGGCACTGAGAAATTATTGTTTCACTTTTATGTCACAAATATGGTGTTGAACTTAAATATATATTGCGAAGGAAAGTAGTCTGCATGTTCACATTCTTTCATCCAAGTAGTGCATATTGAATAATTCTCAAATTTGCCTAAAACTTGTAAAAGCAGTTAATCTTTCAGTTTTTAAGTCGTAGCATTATTGCATGTTTACTGACTATACAAAAAAGTATATGTGTGGAATCCGAGTTGGATTGAAAGGCCTAGAGTAGTTATTTCAACAGCGTCACGTGTCACGACCACAACGATGCAGAAAAGATGACAATATTCATTCAGCTATGCCATTTTGACCCAATCATGTTAACTTATAATGTTCATCAAGACACTACTTTTAGATGTTTCGGAATTATTTTGGTATCTTAATGAAAGGTTTAGGGTAATTCGGGTAAAATGCGACACTTCTTGTTTTATGCCGAATTTTCGGTTTGTGCTGTGGAGAAACAAGTTAGCTAAGTCTATTGCATGAAAAGTGATCTCTCTCTTTCTGGTTTTCAGCCGTTGTTGCTGTAGTAACGAAAAGCTGATGTGAAAAAGGTGATTTTGCACGGATTCACCGATGATCAAAACGGCAATTTTACGAAGCCTTAGCTTGCGTCCTTGAAATGCTTTTCCAATTTTTGCCGAAATGATGCTATCTTAATGAGGCACAACCTTCAATATTCAATAATGTTACATAACTTATTACTTACAGCATGACAACGTCATTAAATGCACCATTCTATACTTTTTTATCTTTCTTTCTTTTGTGGGGCAAAATGCGACATTGACCTATTACACCCAGTCGTACCACGAAAAGTTATTTTCCATACCAGATTTGTTGCTTTTCAGCATTAGTTTTTTGGCCTTAGTTTTTTGAAGCAATTTGATTTCGTAAACTGTATTGAATTATTTTCGAAAGCCGTACTGACGGTTGCTCTGATGGAAAGTAGTCTGATATGCCGTTTACACTGTTCTGTTTTGGTACAAAAACGCAGATATAAATATCCGTTATTGTGAAACTGTTCACACTGCACTAAGTGAGCAAAAATACTGCACTACGTGCCTTAAAATGGCAGTCACTTTTACGCCTACCAACACAAACACATCCATTCAAAGACAATTTTATCCCATTCAGCCATTTCTGCTATGCTACAGTTTTGGCGAGAGATTCGAAAAACTTGCTGACACTATTTTAACAATTTCAACGAAAAGAAAGCATTGTAAACAACAGAGATTTAGCTAAAGTGAGAAGCCATGCCTAAAACTAAGGCCCCTTTTAAACGATACATACTTTTATCGTCGCGTGCGTCATGGAATGAACTCTGTCGAATAGGGCGAGCGTTTATACTATACCGGATAGCGTTACAACAATACGGCGTGACTTTCATATCACCTACAGAGCGAAGTGACTTTCTCTCTAATTTGGGGAGCGTCTCCTACCAGATAGCTTTGCCATGGTGTAAATGTTACCCCCTATCCGATAGCAAAATCGCGGCGCGACGATAGCTATCCGGGATAGTGTAGATGGGATCTAAGACATTTACAAAGTTTGAGAGAGCTTCGGTAATAAACTTGTAAAGAAGTACATTTGCGTGTAGGAAAATTGCATATTTTTATACATATTGTTTGCTACCATTCTCAATGATCAGGTTTTTGTAGAGCACGCAAACCTGGGCGTTCGATTAAAGGAAAAAGGTAAAGTGAGCTAAAAAAGCTTAATGCTCGAGGATAGAGATTTGTTGATTGCCAAGCAAAGCAGAATAGATTCTCAAATTTGAAAATTATCATAAATTATCACCAACTTATGAAGTGTCTCATTTTGCCCCACATGTGGGGCAAAATGAAACGACATACCTTTTCCAAAAAATGCGTGAAGCTTTGAAGTTATGAATATGCTAGGGAGATATTGCTTTGCTGTTGTATATCTTGTATGTTGAGGAAAATACAGTATATGGATGCTGTCTTCTCTCTACTTCACCTGTTCCTATCTGAGCGAGAATAGAGTATTTGTTTAGGCGTCTCGTTTTGCCCCGAATTACCCTGTGTAACCATAATTGCATCATTATGAATTACTTGAATGGTATTGGTTTTAAATCAAGGCTCGGCTTTTGTTGTTTTGGTCCTGCAGATCAAGCTGCACTTCCCTTCAACTCTTTTACATATGAAGGTGTCTTTGTCTTACCAACATCAGCATCGGAGTCCAGAAAAGTAACGACTCCACGGCTGTGAGCTGGAGGAATTCTGTTGAAAATCTGCCAGTTTTGAGGAAGGCCCAGTAATTTTATAAAAATATCTAGCTTGAGAAAAATTCTGATGAATGAAGATGAGGGGCTTTGGCATGGAAAAGTGGAAGGGAGAGAGATTTGATGCTCTACTATGAGCATACGTAATTACATAACCTTCGTTTCAATGTTGTATAGTGAGGAAGGTCATGCGTAGACAAGTGGCTGCTGGAGGAAGGCTTGAAATTTTCCTGGGCTCTGATCAGTATGTTAAGAAACATATACCCAGTTGTTAAATATTTGAAGATTTTTGAATGTTGCTGCGTAATATGCTCAGCAAGTTCTTGGATTGTAGATGTTGTCTCAAAAAATACGTAAACATCAGTAAATGATGTCCAGTCTTGATGAATGGTTCTTAGAAAATGGTCAATTCAGAACTGATAATAAAGACTTGTTACCTTTTAAAAGATTTCGGACTTTTTCTTGCATGCTGTCGTCATAGTAGCACGTCAATTCAACATTGCCGCCATTTGGGAAGCACTCTTTGATTGTAACTTTTTGTTTCTCCATATCTAATTGTCTTTGTTTTAATTCTAGTTCTCGTTCCATTATATCAAGTTCCCTTTGTCGCTCTTTCCTTCCTTCATCCTCGTCTTTCAGTCGCATCTCCCTCCACAGTTTTGCACAGCTAGCAAATAGTGTAAAGTTTACTGTATTTAGGCATACCATTTCATATGAAATAATGTTAAGTATGTAAACAAGAGGGGACATTCGTCTCAAGGTCCTTTAGAACTTTTCATGTAAACCATATTTTACAAAAAATCTGCTTTTTTGCACGTTAATTTCAATTCTCACATCACTGGAGTTTTTTATGAATAAACAGGGGGCAGCACCGCTAAGCAAAAACATGTATTTATTGCAAAAACAAACGTATATTTAGCCTTCGGTGAGCAAATTTGCCGAGAATTTGCTGACTCGAGAGCAGCTGTTGGCCTCCCTCTTGCCCCCAGATATCCACTACTGTTTCGCGTTTTGCTTTTATAGTTGCAACGTGGTTTATATAGAGCTTCTGTGACAGTTGCCCCTAGCTGTTTTTTCAGTGATGTGCCCAGACACCTACTGTTGGGGGAGGGGCGTTCTGACCAATTGACCAACTATTGTTACTAAAAAAAGGCCACAGACAATACTATGGCCAACCCTCTTGGCAGCCTGGCTAACTTTTGACCAACTTTCTTGCAAATTTGAAAATATTGGGGGGTGCGACGCTCCACCACGTCCCCCCATCGGCACATCCCTGTGTGTTTTGTTTTGAAGCCAATCCAGATTTTAGTATGTCAATGCTAATTCTTATCAAGTACGATTAACTGAAACCAGTCAACTGCAGTCCTGGCCAATGCCCTAAAATTCACTGGTACGACATCAACGTTCTGCACATCTTCCTTCTCTATTTATTTTTTTGTTTCCTAATAGCCTCTTGCTGATGCAAGTGCCAAGATATAATGACTTCACATGACGCTAAACTGAACTACAACAGTGAGCATCTCTGCACTTGCCCTGAAAATAGTAGTGACACTTTTGACTGCACTCCATTCAAGTTGTATGACAAAAACGTGCTTATGGGTTTCTTTGTTTTGCTCAAGCCAAGGCAGAGAGAACATTATTATTATTTTACATATTTGGTAAGAGCTGCTTGGTAGGCAAGTGCACAGTAAATATACCCCAATGTCGAGATACCAGCGTTTTAATAACTACTAATCAAGAGCTGATACGGAGAGCATTGCAAATTAAAGCGATTGAGAGTCTCTCCTTGCGTTCTAACAAACATTTTCACTGCAAATGCAAGCCCTTTCATTTATCACAAAGCAAAGACTAATAGGGCATTTTCATGGCTAGATTGCTTTTTATGCCAAGTTTTATAACTACATAGATATCTCTTACTTAATTGAAGCTGCTGGATTTGCTGAACAAGAAATATTAGCACAAAACAACATAAATTTGCTATAAATGTTCCATGTAAATAAGTCACATATTCCAACATGTATTGCAGATACTTAATGATAATTTGTTGGTATTCTTCCTTACAAGATTATCTATTTTATGCGGTAGTTCTAGATCTGTTACCTCTCACACCTTGAATCCTTTCCCTTCCCTATCCTGCTCTTGAACGTCTTCTTACAAGTTGCACAGTTCACCATAACTCAATTTATAATATCATTAACTATCGTCCTGTTATTCAGAGCATTAGCGAATGAAAATAGGTTTATATATCTATTTGCTTTTGTTGAACTCTTGTCGCATTTATCGACAAGTATTGTTCTATGTCCATCCAACCATGTCATTTCGTTTGAGCACCAGCAACCTTATGAGCACTCACTGACTCTGCTCATTGCGGATGATAGTCAACCCCGGTGAATTACAGTCCTAATTTATTTGACACAAATGTCCAGCACAGTTTTGGGAGCAAATTTTCGGGGGAGGAGAGTAAACGCTAGAATTTCTTTAAAACAATGCTTTTGCAGCGAAACCCAGATGCAGCAGAACATCGTTGACAGTCCTGTCTTGCAGTACTGGAGCGGAGAAAGAAATTAATTTCAAGTAATAGTTTTAGAAGAGTTTATGGCCACAGTGCCAGTGGAAAAATGCACTTTGAAGAGTGTTTATAAAGAAAATTTCATGTGATAAATGCTCTAGCTACTTAAGGGGAAACTGATGATGGTGAGAGTCTAGTAAAAAGCTAGGTAAGCCAAGGCCTCCAAGAGACTTTTGAAGTGAGATTTAGAATTTTGCACGTCCTCTCGAAATCAGCTGGTATAGCTGTGGAAGACTTATGCTGCTGAACAACCTTGAGCTGCTCAACAACCAAATACATCGAATGTTGTTTCATTTTTCATTTCATTTTTTTAATTTATTTATTGTTGGTATATTTATAAAATAGTTTTGGAAACTAATTAAAGCCAACATACCAGAACAAAAAGAAGAAATCCACAACTTAATTTGCATAGAAGGCAGTTGGGGGGAATTAAAAGAAAACAAGTATACCAATAAATAGTTTCTGCAGATGTTGCACTTGCAATGAGTGCCATTCCAGGATTTGATTTTTTGTTTGAATATGGCTAAGTTCTGTGGAGTTTTGACGTCATCACTGAGGCCATTCCAGAGTATACTGCCTCTAAAGTTCAATGAATTTGTACCAAATCTATGTGATCTGGCAGGTGGAAGCTCGCAGAATATCTCATTTCCAAAATTATATTCCACCACTTTCATGATCCCAGGGTAAGAAGATTGAACTACGGAACTGAAACTATCAAATATTGAGGGCAACGTCTTTGGGTAACACTACGTCAACACATAAGGAATACCCAGTCTATTAATGAGTTTACGATTCACATCACAAATTCGACTGGCGCTGACTGCACATGCTGATTATGTAGGGTATTTGTGCCGCAGTTGGGGTTCCTGTGACTGGATTTTCTTTGTGGTTCGGGGAATTATACCAGACATACATCACTGGTATGTGTCTAGTGTTGTTGTCTGGACTGTGGGGGAGTCTCGTCGCTGGAATCCCAATTGTGCTACAATATGTCTTGATGCTCTCTTTTGACGTGTATGCATATTAAATTTAAAGTTACCTAGTTACCTCTTGTATTGTTCTTTACTTTTTACATTCTAATTTCTTAGATGTTGGCTTGAATTAGCTGTATTTATGTGTATAAAGATATGTAGCGCCAACTGTAAATAAGCAAATTATTATTAGTTTCTGCAAATTTTTCTTGTGACTTTTCAAAGCTCCATCTCTTTGCAAGAGTGCATCAAGCACGTCTTCGTTAGCACTATTATAAATTATTCTCATTGCACGTTTGGTCATTCTACTTACTAAATTATGTGCTACTTTACTGCAAAACAATCGTATTAGAGGGTAATATTGGAAGTTTGACATCATGACCGTATTTAGTAATAATTTGGCTTTCTTTTCGCTAATGTAACCTCGCCATCTAGAGAGAGCGCTGGTTTTCTGGTTTACTTCACCGCAAATCTCCTTGATGTGTGAATCGAAATTTAGATTGTTGTCAATAATAGCGCCAAGAAGTTTCACTTGCTCATCCTCTTGGATTACTTTCCAATTCACATTGAGATGTAACTTAGTATTTACCTTTTCCAAGAAACATCATTCGAAATTTGCATGGTTGGCAACCATCCCATTCTGGTCAAATCAAGTAAGGATGGCTGTTAAGGTGTTCTCTTCTTCATCAATAACTAAATCTATCGATGAACTGCATGAATACAGCGTGGTGTCTTCAGCAAAATTACAGCTGTTGCAATCCCAGTTCATACAGAAAATACCATTTACAAATATGTTGAAAAGCAAGGGTCCAAGCACAGCTCCCTGAGGGATACCACTTCATATTTCACTATATTTGCTTAGACCTGTTCATTTCTTTGCCTTTGCAATAATTTAGAGCTAACTGATTGAGAACTTTGCACTCACTTTCTGAATTCGCCATTTCAATGCTCTTATCTATGATGTTAATTTGTTATTGAGAAATGGTCAGAGTATATAAAAAATGTTGCAAACTCTTTTGCTTGAAAGACTGTGAAGAAGCTGGAGCTAAAACTCTAGTCTATGACCATAGATCAGTGCTTGATCATATTCCCAGTGGCGGTTCTACGAGGGGTCAGGGGGGCTACGGCCCTCCAAGAATTTTTCTTGGCCCCTTCTATGGCCCCCCAACTGCTCTAGAAGAGCATAAAATTTTGAATACATTGTTTCCTGCAAATACTTGCAAATTAGGAAGATGTACAAGGAATGAACATGATACTTCTAGACTCTTACTACACCTAATTTATACAAAACGTCTCTCTAGCTTTCTTTGTCTTTTGGCTTTGCATGTAAGCAACAACATATAATAAATTTCTAAATGTTAATGGAGACCTTGCATTTGTATTTTCCGTAATTTTATCGTCCTGCACTCTTATTTCTCTGTCATTTTGCCTGCTCTCCTTCATTTTTGCTCTTTCATTTACATAGTTTATTCGTGTATAAAGGACCAATCCTGTACTCAAAAAGGGCGTTTTCTTAGAGTAAAAAGGAAGGACGTGGTGAAGAAAATTATCTGGGGGGTTCGCCCCAAACCCCTTTTCTTCTACCTTACGCTCAGTGGTCATTGACCCCGGGATTTTTACGGCTAGAACCGCCTCCTTCCTATTCCAGCCCAACAGTCATATCGGAAGGGAATTCATGGTGGTTTTACGCAAATACCTTCGTCGTACAGATATGTGCCTAGTGCCCAACAAGCCAGCAAATGACTGGGTACTGTACATAACATACGTAAGCAGGGGCGTTGCCAGAAAAAAGTCATGGGGGTGCCAGGTCTCGAGCTGCCGAGTATGAAAATTGAACTCAAATGTTATAAACTTAAGTTGTTTAACCTCTTTTCAAATACTATAAACCGAATTCTTTTTAGATGTAGGTCATCGATAGAAAAGCACTTCTCATATACGAAGTTATTATTCTCTTAGAGAGACATTTGGGGGTTTGGGGGCTTGCCTCCAAAAAAAGTTTTCTAAAATAACGTGCTCTAGAAGGTCGGAAAATGCCCTTTTGCATAGAAGGAAAACATGTTTACTTCATTGATCCTTATCTTGGAGTAGAAAATGCGATCCCACTTTCCGATCTTTATTTTTAAATACACACCCCTGTACACAAGCTGCAAGAACGGTTGCTAGCACTTATCTCAAAAAAGGATTGGATCAGTCTTCATCTTCTTCATATCAGTGGTTGCTAGGTGTAGTTGTTAAGCGACGCCAGTGATGTCTTAAAACGAGGTAAAGGCTCTAGAAAACGAGGCTTTATTGCACATGGAGAAAATGGAAACTACTGTGAAAATCATCGAGAAATTTGGAGTTGAAGCTTATGTACCAGAGGAAAGTTTATCAGCCCCTTTTTGCAGTCATGGCAAGTTCATTTTCATTATGTAGTTCTTGTATTCCATGTGAAAATTTGTAACAAATAAATGTTTGTACATCTTCTAAAGATTTGTAGGCCTAAATTTAGCAAAAATCAATGTTATGTACAGTTTCATTGAGTTGATACATGATTGTACTTGTATTGAAGGGCCACCCTTCCAAAAGAAAAATTTACTAAAACTTACAAATTTACAACAGAAAACTTTAATGTACAAGAAAAAAAAATAAGGACTAATTAAACTACCTTCTTGAAGTAGCATGGAGCGGGTGCTTACTTAGGCTCAGCTGTTAGGCTATTCCATAGTCCATATTTTTTGCCCTTTTGATTGCAAATTTAATTTATTTTACTTTTCAAGTGTTTTGCTTTTCCAGGTCCTACGTTATTGTTTGAAAGATATTTTAGAGGAAAATCATCTAGAAAATATTTTGCTTGCTCGGCTTCAAGGGACAGAAAAGGATGTCAATTCTTTCAGTGGAAGGATGAAAAAATAACTGCTGGAAAAGAAATAACGCAAATGAACTTTTTGGAAAAGCTGAAAAAGGAGAGAGATGTTGTTGAGGACTTTAAAACTTTGAGAGAAGAGGCATTGGCATCAAAACAAGATTTATCATTTTGCATTCAATGTAGCAAAATTGTTATTGGTATTGACAAAAAACATCATGGTCATCAAACAAGAATGATATCTAAAGATGATTTTATTGAGCCAAGTAAACTCTTACTACCAGCTGAAAATAAAAAGACAAATGCAGTTAGTATAAACTTTCTTTTTCTTATGAAGTTGAAATTGAACATATGATAAAGTTATTACTATGGTGCTCAGCCATGCTATGAAGGCTAAGCATTTTTTGAAGACTAATTGGCACTGGCTAATGACAAAAGATAATGGGTAATCTAGCTCCATAGGGGTTGCTAGGAGCTTTAGGCTTTTATGCATGCAATTTTTGCTTGAAGCTTAAGAAAGGAGAAGACCATTGCTAGCTTTATTTTTCAGTTGCCTCCTCATACCTAGAACTAATAGTTCTTATCAGCACAGACAGATAACTACTATTTACTTTTATAGACAAAGGTCAGATAATTTTTCCTTCATTTTTATACAACACAATAGATCTCCTTGGTACTGTGGCCAAGCAGGAAACCCTTTTGAAGTGATTTACTTTTTTCTGGCTGTACCAATAGCACATGCCCTACAATGAATGGGCCCCATATTGTCAGATCTTCTCAGCTTTATTCCTAGAGCCACAACTTTCTGAAAGATCTCCTAGCCATTTTGGGTTAGCAAAATGAAAAAGTAAGAGATATTTTCTATTGTAGCTTATGGGAGAGCATGTTTGTAGCATTAACTTAGCAGAAGTTGTCATAGTGCAAGCTGCAATGATCAATCAATACAGTAAGAGCCCGCATATAAGGACCTCCATAGAACAAGAACCTACAGCTTGAAATTGTATATTTTCATTTCAAATAATTAGAATCTTGTGAGCCTGATATTCTAGCTAGGTTCTTATTACTGGTTCATTTTTCTACTAGTAAGTAGACTCAGCCTATGGGTGCTCCAAAAATAGTACATGTATGTATACATTTTGTTGTAGGCAGGCTCAAACCTATATTTTTAATCACAAAGCTTTGTGTGGCTAATTATTTTGCTAGTCTTTCAATACAGAATTGTCAACTATCATTTCCCCTACCATTTTTTGACCCTATACTACAAACCAGCACCCTGATAACTATAGTTTCCTCATCACGTAAGGATATGAACAGGCTTGATTTATAATTGTAGGTTCTCATATGCTTCTTTTTACTGTAATTTCATAAAATTTTCAGCATTGTCAGAATAGCTTATATGCTTGGCTGTGACAATGGAAACTGCTATACAATGGATAGTGGAATGCATACAACTTTGCCATGTCATAAGGCACTTCTGTATATATGATGATGTTTCCACTAAAGACTTTACTTTCATTAATGATGTCATTTTTTGTAGCAATACTTCTTCTCAGAATCATCAAACTCACTGATAGTTGATATACTATTAAAATTTGGATTTGAGAAAATCATTAGTTTGGGAGTCCCAAGGTATGCACATCAGTTTCTGCTTGAAAGCAGTTTATGGATTTTTGAAAATAATTGTTGATTTTGTATTCTGTCAAAGCTTGTGAAAGAAGTGGAAGACATAAAAGAGCAGTTTCATTTCCATTTTTGGGAGGTAGAAGCTGGCAGAACTTGTTTTTATGTAAGGGCTATTGCAACTAGGATACAAGGCTGTTTTTGTGCTGGCCCAAAGCAGGGGTGGCACTAGAAACAAAAATGTGTTGTGTTGTCAAACCTATAAGAGCTCAAGTGCTAATTATCTAGAAATATTGCCAAAAATTGAATTAGTTGAAGATTTTTCATGCAACTTCAAATAGCAATCTTTATCTTCAACAAATCACTGTGCCCACAGATTGTTCTCTTTTCCATATTGGGCAGGCAGCAGCATACCTTTTGGAATTTTTGAAGATTAGCTACCCCCATGATGCCCCATAGCCCCATCCCTGGCCCAAAGGTCACATTAACTCCCTGAAAATGGGAGTTATTCCCATAACTCTTATGGTCCACCTTCAAACATGTCAAAATGTATTTCTCAATTATGACATTTCTGTTTTTCAAGTCTTGACCTTGTCACATTTTTTGAAGAACTGTAGTGTATGGTGGGAAATCCTTGCCAGAAAATGATTTTATCTGCAGTGCACATGCTTAATTGTTTTATGATTGAATTTTAAAGGGTTCATGAAAAAATTGAAAAAATGCATAAGACATCTGGACAACCAAAGAGTATTTTGCTTGATCTTGACAAAAGATATGTAAGTGGTCATCTTATTATTTGAAGATTTTTTTTTAATTTCACCACCCATTCCATTCACTAAACACCCCCCTCCAACTAAGTAATTTTTAAATAACCCAACCCCCATTTTACTAACCTAATGATTGCAAAGTTTTTAAAAGGATAAGTAAATAACATGCATTTGCTTTGTGAATGCAGATCAAGTAATAAATTAAGAACAAGCTATATACTTTATACTTATTATAAAATGTTAACAACTACTGCAATAATTTTAAAATATTTGGGTCCCCATAAGGTCTATTGAGCATTGACCCCCATCTATTAACAATGCCCATAATTATATTTTTTGCAAAAATGCTATTCCCCCTCCTTGTTATACCCCCAAATATTTGATGCTGAAGAGTAAGGGTCTTTTCTTTATTATACCTTGCATGGAATGAGATGGTTGTACCAATTTGCAAACATGCTTTTGTGCTGGTACTTCTTGTTTGTATTCTTTTCTACATTCATAGTATCTCAGTCGAGTACACATCTTTTTTATGAGAAAACCATAATGTTGGCTGAGCCTCAATTTTCTTAACTTTTCCTGAAATTGAACGAGATTTTCTTAAATTTTTCTTAGTATTTACTAGAATAAACTCGCCAAAATGGTTTACCATTCCATTATTGATATTGTATATTTGAACTTGAATTCTATCTTTAACATTTTGAATGCAATAATGAATAAATATCGATTTTTTGCCAATGAAAACACTAAATTCTGGAAATTGAGCCTCGTGTTTTTCTTAAGATTTTCTTAAGATTTTTACCATTTGAGCCTCATTTTCTTATAAACTTTTTCTTATAAAAAGAAACGTGTATAATTTTCAAGTTTATGTTCCTCCAGTTGACTACAAGCTCAGTTTATTTCTTAACAGGCACAATTTTTACAACCAACAAAATTCTTTCATTACAATATGTTCAATAACTTTTTCTATGGTGGGAAGGAAGCGGAAAACCAGTTTAGAGAATTTTTGGTTGGAGTTAAGAAGGGGAAAATCGCGTTGGTTATGGACCCTCCATTTGGAGGGCTGCTGTCAATCCTAGCAGCATCAATCAAACGACTGTTAAGTGTTCTTGATGTAGGTATGAAACTTTGTATTTTATATCAGCCTAATGAGTGATATCTAGTGCTGTTGTAGTGAGAAATACACGTTTTATTGTTTATAAGAAAGTGGTTTATAAGAAAGAAGTACTCAGCTGTTAAAAAAGTTAAGAAATTTCACTACTGTATTTTTGAGAAGTAAGAAATATTATAAGTGTACATTTATTTAAAATTCGATTTGTCTGTGTAAAAATATTATATATGTTTTGTTGGCTCCTCTCTAACTGCTTAAACTTTTGCTTTTTACAAAGAGTTTTCATCATTTCGACTGTACATGGCGCTTTTTCGCTTCCACTTGTGTGCATGCGCAAGGCATAGGAAGTCAAAAATTAAAGTCTTGAGAAAGTTTTGAAAAAGTTAAGAAAGTTTCAGTACTGGGCCGATAAAAACTTTCTTATAAAATAAAAAACGTGTATGCCTATTCTGCTTGTAGAATCGAGTTCTACGAAAATTTCGTATGATATATTCTGTGTGTATGTGGCTAGAGAAGCAGTCTCATTTAAGCAGTTACATGTTTAATTAATTGAGGAAAATTATCGATTTACGAGCTTGCCTCTTCAGTTTTTTACATGGTTGCAGAGAGTTCTACTGCCCCAGACAAGAATTTTGTTACCACAATTTTTGCCTGGGACTGTCTACTAGCCTAGAAATAGAGTTAGGTGCTGTGAAGTAACGAAACATTGGGAGATGTGGTGATTTATAGGCGAAATGTAGGTCGTACTCCTTCGAAGAAAAATTTTAGAAATGGCCCTGACCTTTTCCCTATTAGTAAACGAAAGGGGAACTCGCAGTCTTTTGCATATTAGCTGAAATCTAGTATGATTTGTTTGAATCGACAATTTCATTTCAAGACTCTTCTTAATACGCCTTTTCCTTTCATCAGATTCACCGTTTGATAAGGAAAATGTTGCTATCCTAATGATATTTCCATATTTCTTGGAATCTCATGTCTCTGAATCATTTCCTTCTTTGAAAATGATGGATTATAAGGTGTGTTTATGTGTCTTACATTATTGCTTAAGTAAAAGTGGCTATTCTGAGAGAAGTTGAAATACTGTTACTTGCATCGAAAATTCTTGAGGAATCGTTGATGTTGCCATTGCTTGCTCAGACAAATATATTTATTGAAAGATTTTCAGAATGTTTACTCTTTTTTGTTCAGCAACTCTTCTGGTTGGATTTTAATTTATTCTACTCTGCCAGGTATGCTACGAAAACCATCCACATTTCAAGCATCGAGCAACAGGAAGAGGCTCTCCTATACGCATTTACACAAATATAAAAGGACAAGAATTTGTTTTACCAAAAAGTGAAGGCTATAGGTAAAGTTTGGTTATCTTTTTTAGCCGAATAGGTGTTGTTTTTGCAGTTGAGGAGTGTTTATTGATTGAAATTTGTCATTATATATTGTCGTGATCAGTATGAAAACAAATAGGGACAAAATTGCAGTAGACAAAAATGGTAAAGAAAACCTAGTAAGCAAATGAGTACTTAGCAAAAGAATTAAATAGATTAATAGAAAAATAGCGAATAATAGAATAACGAAGCCTTATCTTATGCTTTTCGAAACTCTGCTGTTGTTACAGGTACAAAAAAATGTCTTCACGAAGAAATGGCACCAATTATGCATTTTCCACAACCGTTCTACCTCTGAAAATATTTCTATTTCATCTGCGTCATCATGTGATATCTATATTAAGCGCGTTTGTAGTACCACGACTTAGTTAGGCAACAATAACATCTCTTCTCCCAAGTAAAGTATATTAACTTATCAATCAGCACTCTTGGGGTACTCGATCAACCCTCATTGGGATTACTGGACATGCTTAAGGATCTGATTTACAACTCCAGCACCAATAATTACATATTTCGAAAGATCAACACTATTGCCATCCGAACTACATACTACATTTTTGTCGTAGGAACAAGGATTTGGACAATCCTGGACTACTAATATTATAACTATATTTATCTAGTTTTCTTGTTATCTTTCTTCTACATTTTAGTTTACGTTGTAGCTTTCCAAGTAGTCACCTGTAGACTGCCATTATACGCGAGGGCTACAGTTGTATTGTAATTTCATATTGATGTTTTTATTAAAGAAGTAGATTTTTCACTGTAACCTACAACATCGTTTTATGCTTGGAAGCAGGAGTTTCACACTTTCCTTACTAGTTGTTAGTTTCGCTCATGTCTTAACGCAGTTAGCTTCGCTTTCTTATTGTCGCTGTTCCTTTCTTTCAAGCTAAAAGTTACTAGCTTTTCTCTTGAGAATTTTAACAGGGCATCTATTCCTTTTTATATTACTCACTATGATGCAACTTTCTAGCACTCATTCTAATGTGAAGAGCAAGGGAGGAGTGTATTTTTTATTGTCTTTTGCGTGTTTTGATTGGTAGTTGATTGTGTAAACAATGAGCTGATTGACTGAAAGTATTTTCTCCCTTGCTAATGTGAAGAACTATTTTCGCTCTTAGAATGCCAGGTTGATTTTTTTGCATGCTAGGTTCTGTTCCATTTGCAAACGATATGTGTCACAGGAAAACAAGCATTGTACAAAATGCAACGCCTGCCCATCTAAGGTAATGATGTTGTTTTCCTACTTTTTCCTTTGTTACTGCTGTTGCTCACAAAAGCCCAGATCAGCGGCAGTTCTAGAGTGCCGTATTTGGCTCAGATCATTATGGAGTTCGTTCAATGCCCGCATTAAGTGATTGGTAACGCTAGGGAAAGCATCTGGCCTTAAATCTTCGATCTAAAACTAAAGTCTCCTGAGGGACATCCTTCAAGTGCAAGTCTTATTTATTTAAGACAGATCAGAGTATTAAGAAACTGTGGATAGAAATTTTGTTGCATTTGCTTTGCTTCATATATTATGCCCCCTCTACTGACAGCACGACCCCCTTCTATTGAAATCTATAGCTTTGTAAGTATTGGCAATCATTCTATCCTTTCATTGTAGGATGGAAGAACGTATGTTCACTGTGATGAATGTGAAAAGTGTGTAAAACCAGGTATGGGAAGCTCGATGATTAACTTTGAGCAAGTCATTTTCGTGGAGGAAATTGATTGCGTGAAGAATCATTGAATTCAGTCTAACAGTGATATTTGTATTTGCAGAGAGATTTTGAAGGTTTTCTTATATTATCGTCTTCAGCCTTCAATACTTGCTTATTACTTTGAGAAATAGCAATTTGCATTTATTGAAAAAAGAGATTTGAATTTGGCATTGCTTTGCAGGACGATAGCACATTTTTGGCCACTTATTAATACGGTTTGCTCTGAAGCATTCTCATTTCTTTGTCATTAAACATAATGGTTACCTTTTTTGCTGGCTTCATTTGTGAAATATAGAATACTACGTATACATTTTAGATAGAGTTCATTGTCCAACGTGTAGATCATGTGAGCAAAGAGACCACGATTGTGAAAAGTAAGCTGGCTAAATCTATTTTCTATTGATACTAAGCTAGTATTTTAATGTCAAAATTGTTAGCAAAACAGTGGTTTAGTTGCCTTTGTGCAGTTGGCTTTACTGTGGACTCTTACATGAAGTTGGTGCATTTTTTACACATTTTGAGGACTTTGTACCAATCATTGAGCTATAATCAATGGTACCAATGGATCGAATGTCGAATTCCCCATGTATTATTTGCATTAAAAGTACCCCAATGTTTACAAATTTGTTCTTGTTTCCCTTGCGACACTTGGCCCATTGTTTTTTTATTTGTCTATGTCTATATTTGATAAATTGCGTTATGAATATTAACTTCCTTGAAGGAATACTCAAAATGTTTTCACTTGTCATATCTGCAAAGAGGAAGGACATAAACGTAGAGATTGTCCACAGAAAGCTGCTACGAAAAATCTGAAAAGGTATTCTCAATTATTAAGTTTATAGGCAAATTCAGATTTTATCTTTGAAGCGAAAGCTTATCTAAAGTAGCTTCATACGATGTGGATGGGGACTTTTGCTTAGATCTAGAAATAGACTGAGAAATGGGTAGTCTACTTTTATAAAATCGATAAAGATAAGCACTGTCAATAATTTATAGCTATGTTGATAACTTTTTATCTATTTTTGCTACTTTATGGGTTCAGGGAACTCCTCCCATATCTTTCTTTGTTATTTTGCGGCTATACGTTTGTAGACATTTCCAAACCTTTCTGAGTTTTCATCATTTTTGGTATGAAATAGCAGACTGTAACCAAAACAAGCAACACAATCATATCACTTATGCCTTGATTCATTTAATTTTATAGACTCATTAACATTAAATATTGATTGGATTTTTAGGCCGTAATTCCAGATGGATTTGCAGGCTTTATATAATGAGAAGGTATGACAGAAGTGCTGTTTTGAGGTAGTTCATTTATATTTTCTAGGAGGATTACAGATTCCCACATCATAGCAGCAAAGAAAACAAAGAGGACGAAAGATAAAAGAAGAAAAGCAAAATCCAAAAACATTTAAATATTTAAAGAGACTTTGTATTTCACTGTTTTTAGATAGATTTATTACAAACAGAAAGACAGTTCTTTTCATCCTCAGCCACAAAAGGCTTAGAATTTGCGGGTGTTTGCAAAACTTTTAGGAATTCTTGTTGGAAATTTAAGCAAAATATTGAGAACCTAGTGTGCCGGATAAACCGAACAGTTTGAAATGTTTTTGTGACGTTGGGAACTGCGTCTTGCCTCTTTTGCTTACCTTCAAAAAGATTACCAACTCTTTTGAAGAATGATGTATAATTAGCTGTGGTCGAGCTGTCATTTCTCTTTTGCCTCTATTCCAGTGGTGGGGCCCGAGAAAAATGCTGGGGGCTGGTGCTGCCAAGGTGCCGGCAGTTAGCAGTGTCAGAGGATTTACTGGACAAAGCCTATCGTGTTGGCTGAAAAGATAAAAAAAGGAAGGACATGGATATTACGAAAGTTCCCGCAGTGCATAGAAGTTTAAGTGCCTACGGGGGGCTCGATAAAATTCTGGGGGGCTGCAGGCACCAAGCCCCCTACAGTAGCGCCATCTCTGCTCTATTCTAGGTATATTTTTATCCAGAAATCAGACCCTTCTTAAACGTGAGCTCCGTCATGAATAAGAGGGATAGCACATTCAGTGGAGACGAGGCAATATATATTTATATATTTACGCGAAATCATTCGGTTGACAGTTCTGATTGTTGCTCATTCCTGAAGCACGAAAAGCTCTAGCGGTTTTCCAAGCTCACTACAATTTATTTATTTGAAATGCTCCTCTACCAGAAAGATACTCCATGACTAAATCTACTTCCCACCTCATTTTTATCAGCATCAAAAGTCCAAGAATTTCTATCAACGTTTATTTGCACCACCGCTATCCAGCACTTTTTATAAACAATCAACAAACAAGAAAGATTACCTATATGATTTTGCAAAGAATCGTTTTAGTATGTTCAGGAGTTCATAGAGTCCAAGTTGTCAAAAGTACCAATACTGAGACTGCAGTTACTTAAAACGGGCCTTTATCTAAATGTCTTGTATTGAAAGTGCAAAGACAATCCTATTGCCAAACTTTCTCTTAATTTCTAATCTTACTTTGAAAATTAGCAATATGGAAGATAAAAATTCAATAAAATTGTTGAATAATTGCTTAATGAAAAGTAAGCAAAAGTAGAATCTGAATCACGCATCTTTTCATACATATGCTACTTATGACATTATGTCATTACATAATTATCATATATATTCATGGAATACAATATTCTAACAGTCATATTTATCAATTTGTTGAGGTTATGCAAGTCTGGATAATCAGCCTATTTCACCCCTCTGACAGGGGCGTAGTGGTTCGCTGTGACACAGGAAATGTTCCAGTAGGCCACTTAGAACTGTTTATGTGGTTTCCCCGAGAGATTCTTTTTTTCTTCATTTTATACATTTATCCAACAAAGCAGACATCCCACGAATCAAATTTGATGACAAAGAAGACTTCCCTTGCGCTTTGTCAGTAGTAAAGCGTCGACTAGCGCTAGTGATATACTGTAGATTTACCCACAAGCTTATCTTTGGGGGGCGTGGTACCCTACGCTACGCTCCTGTATGGTAAGCCCCTAGAAGCTAGCATTTCTCAGCCCAAAATATTCTCACCACGTCTTTGCCCTTGGATATGCCAATGTAAGTTTTTCTTGCAATTCTATTAATATTAACAACATTGATGGACATCAAAGTCATTATACTTGCTTGAGTGTTAGTCGCATGATAACATATTCTAAAATTCACTCTTTTTTATAAGAATAACTAACTTTTTGCCGAGCTTCAATATTCTTAAATTTGTCCGATTTTGAGTCTAGAATTAGTCTTAAACTATTCTTAAATACCAAAGATGTAACCTTTCTTTAAAAATTTAAGGCGTGTATTTCAATATTTGTTAATGTATTACTACATCTTTTGACTAAGCAAGATTTTATATTCTGTATCGATAATGCAAGAGTACATCTGAAAGCAGTATTATAACTAGGATACATAAAAATTCTTATGTCTTGATGAAGCTTGAGCCTCACATTATTCTTAAATTACTCTTGCATTTCAGCGGTTTTGAGCTTCAATATTTTTTAAAACTTTATTCTCATAAAAAAGAACGTATTCTAGTATATTTCTTTTTCAACATAAAGATGAACTTACCTAGTGCTACAACGAGATCTTTTTTGTCTGATCTCAGAAAGCTCAACATCGCAAATCCTGTGATCAGGCCTTTGTCTATATTCTACAACACTTGGTATACTAATGTTACAATTGAAACTTCTACATAACAATGTGGGTGACAAGTTAATAGAAACGCTGTCTGCTGGTGAAAGAGATGATGTCGATGAACTAGTTCTTGAGATTCTGTCACTATCTTCGTCTAGCATTTCTTGCATGTTATCAAACTGATTTGCAGCAGCTAGGCTTCTCAGTAGGGACTTATCCTGAAATTATAACCAACGATTAGTATTTTCTTTCTTGATATTATCTTAGAATAGAAAGTGGTACTCATGGTATGGTACATTTGGTATAGCGGAGAGTGTGAATCCAGAATGAAGACAAGTAATTCCTTACAGAACGTGATTATATACAATGTCTTAGTAAGCAAAACTGTGTTGTTATATCGTATCGAGATAACTACTGACTGAAACTATGAGTCACTAACATAATATGTAAAAACTCGGTTCCAATCCCCTTACAAATAAGTAAGTCCTAGATCCCAGGACTTAACACAAGGAGAGAGAGCTGGAAGTATCAGGCCAATGGTGATGGTTGAGGTTCTTAATGACACAACGGCTA
Source organism: Cassiopea xamachana (assembly GCA_900291935.2). Classification (NCBI taxonomy): domain Eukaryota; kingdom Metazoa; phylum Cnidaria; class Scyphozoa; order Rhizostomeae; family Cassiopeidae; genus Cassiopea; species Cassiopea xamachana. The sequence continues at coordinate 8,768,185 of OLMO02000297.1, forward strand.
TTAAGAAAACCTTGGTTCATTGCCATATTTATCAGAGTTCTAATGCTTCTTTATAATCCTTAGAAATTCTCAATCAACATCAACTTTCTCAGCATGTTAAATCTGTATATTCTATACTATACAGATGGATATTTTTGTGAAGAATGCTAAATCTGTATATACTATACGATACTATACTATATTATACCATGCTATACTATACTATACTATGCTATACTTTACTATATTATGCTATACTATACTATACTACACTATACT
>OLMO02000297.1:8768542-8781494 GCA_900291935.2 Cassiopea xamachana
AGTTTGGTATAGCATAGTATTACAGGGCATAGCATAGTTTTACAGAGCATAGCATAATGCAGTAAAGTACAGTATATAGTATAGCGTAGAATAGCATGATATAGTGTATTATAGTATAACATTGTATATAACAGTATAGAATAGCGAACCTTAAAAAGCTCGTCAACATGTTCTTCAATGATCTGCATACCACATGATGAATGAGCATCTTCAATAAAATCTGGCCCAGTCATTTTATACAATGCAACAAACACTTTGGAAAGCTCCTACAAAAGGACAAAAAATAATTTGATTTGCACCAAATATTTACTTTGTACTGTAGATCAGATATGTAAAGCTTGAGACCCGCGATAAATGTATGTAATATTGTTATTAAGTAACTTCAATTATAACAAAGCGAGTGCAACTCCCGTAAAATCATAAAGATATCCCATAGGTTTTTCAGTCAGACATTCCTGCTTCAGGTAATGTCTTGTAGCTCAGCTGTAAAGTTTAATCGATTCTTTGTTACAACATGGGCTCCTCGAAGATGGCTTGACATAACATTCTATTTTATTAATAATACACCAGGAGTGACTTCTAAGGGGCTCAGGCGGTGGAGCCCCTTATTAAATTTTTTTTGTTTGTTTTAGGGGACTAAGCCCCCAAAATTATGCATTAATCTTGCTTTCAAAGTGTATTGACTTTGCTTCCAAAGTTTTTATTGCATGGTTATGATCAACTTCCTCACTGCTACATGGCTGTTGAGACCTTTCTAGATGTTGCCTATATTATATCATAATTAGACTAAATTATCATGTCTCCATCGTTAAAAGTATGGGCGTGGCTGCAAATGGGCCACATCCACTTTCTGATGTTGCACCTATAGTTCTCTCATTAAAATGTTTAGAGATCACCCCTATCATACACTATATGTCATTTTGTACTATATGAAACTCCATATATTGTATTTGATTATGCATTTCTCTCTTATATTATAGTGTTCTGTTTGTGGTACATCATAATGCGATAAAATTGTTTTCATTTTGGGTAAATAAAGCAAGAAACTGTGCTATCAACTTCTCTGGTGACAACTCCGTCTCTTCCAACATCAAATATTTTAAACAACGATCTGAGTTTAGCATCCATACTGCCATGTATTGATTCTGACAGGCCAAAGACAAAATCCTGCGGAAGGTAGAGAAGTCCGTCCATAATATTAAAATTTCGAGAGAGACATTTGATAGGAACATGTTTTTGGGTAATAAACATAGATGAAAATCAAAACACTTTCAATTTCAATGTATATTCCCGGCGAAAAATGCCAAAGGTATTTCAAAATTTGGCAATAAGACAAAAGTTCATAGCATTTTCTACGTACATTTTGAAATTTTTCAGGCACAACACTTCTATGAGATACTTTTACGTAGCAGGAAATGGTAAGCAGAAAAGGTGATGCAAATTGTTTGTTTAACGATAGAGAGAGCATTCAAAGGAGGTGAGAACAAATAGAGCGTGCAAAGTCATATATTTGTTTATAAGGGTACATTCTTTCAAGATGTGTCCTTCCCCTATTGTGATAATGCATCCAAAGTTGAATGGCTCTTTCTATGGTTCTTCATGTGAATGTACCCAGTTATGGATTATTGACTACGCACATTGCAGATTGATACAACCTATGCTTATGTACAGTAGATTTAAAGTAAATTTAAGCTTAGCAGACCTCTGAATACAAACCTCAAATGTAATCTTCCCATCGTTGTTTTTATCAAAGGTGCTGAACATGAAGGTTGCATACATAGTGCAATCTAAATTATATTTTCTTCAATTAAGATGAATCAATAGGAGAATGAAAAGATAATGCAAATGCTTGGGAGCCCAAGTAATACAAACAAAATGAGCGAAAGATCTATGTCAATTGATAACGACAAAAAATGATGAAAGAAAGTACTGTTACAGGAATAAAATATTGTATACATTACAGCAAGTAGCAGTAAGTAAATAAATAGAAAAAATGATGAAAAAATAGTAAATACATCAATTTACCTCCTCTTGGAAATAGTTTTGAATAAATTTGCCTGAAAGTTTCTTGATCTACAGCTCCACATGGAAAGTCCTGAAATGTTCAAATCTCATACATGACAAAGTGGTAAAATTCAATTACACACACAATTTACAGCTATAGAGTGCATCAACTAGAGATATATTACATAGTAAAAAATATAGAAATCACTCTCAGGTAATTAAGCTAAGAGATTTATTGACAGTACATGGAGACAAGGGAATGCTCCTACGCAAGCAACAGGCAGTTGAGCACGATATTCAGAACTAAAAATATAGTTCCAATCATTGAATGTCTTTACATGTACATTATTGCATACTTCCCTTGGCTTTAGTGTTTCACCGGATTTTATGCACTTACAGGGCAACTATGTCACTAAATTCTTCGAAAAATCAACGTGGCATGAATTTATATATCTATGTTATTTGTACATACGAGAATATATATGTGTATATATGTATATATATATATATATATATATATGTATATTATATAAATATATTATATATGTATATTATATATATGTATATTTATCTATTATATATATATGTATACATTTATTTATATTTATCTATTATATTTATATATAAATATATATATATATATCTGTATAAAATTTCTAAATCTGACTTCCATACATTTTTGAATCCTCTGTACATTTGTTGTAACTCTTCGCGTGAAAATTCTGTGCAGCTAACGAGCTCCTCAAGAGGCATTACAGGATTACGAGGCTGGTTATCCGCAGCTTTTGATGCATTGCTTCCACCTAAAAGTAAAAGAAGTTATGCTTCCAATTTTTTGAGAATTTTGAATCATATTTCCAGCTTAAAAGGTTTATATGCTTTAATGCTCTCTCCTGATGTACACCATTCCTGATACAACAAAGAATATCTGCTATCAGCGTAGCTTTCTTCATTTTACTTTCAGTTAAATTCCGAGTTTCATATTTTCGATAGCGATGGGGAAGCATCCCAATCATTGAACCAGCAATGCCACTAGAGAGTTTCCTATGATGTGCGAGCTTGTCCAATTTCCCATCACATCACCGATGTCCCCGTCGAGATGGGAAAGTTCAGATAGGCTCAAATTTTATAGTATTCCTAATGCATTGCCGTCGCATCACCGTCGTATCGCTTTCGCATGTCAACAGCATGAAAGCTAGACTTTATAGAACAGAACTGCTGCATTAATTTCCACCTATTTCGACTAAACTACCTCCAAAATCAAGAAGCAAAATTCGAGGATTTTATTTCAAAATGGTATTCATCGACTTTGTTACGACTTTTTGTTATTCTTATGGCTGCTATTGTTGATTTTTCTTACGTGGACTTTTACATTTCTAGTCTACCATATATAAGTGCATTGTGTAAAGAAACTAATCAAAATTGATGAATATATAAACACGGGCGTAGGAGGACTTCAACTTTAGGGGGTTGTATACTTTCTGTCCGAAGGATCAAAGAGATCGGGAGAGCAGTCAGAAAAGTTGTCCAAATCTCCAATTGTTCTTTCAGATAAGTCGCCCAAATGAAATTGATTTCTCTCCAACTAATGGGACTGCATCTCCCTGCTTCCCCCTCCCCCTCCATTCATTTATAGATAGTAATAAAGTAAAAGTAATAAAATTACAATTTTTTTAAAAATATATAATGCTTGCAAAAAATTACAGATATTACAGTTTAAGGCTTTTAGCCAATTTCAGATCTTTCGGCAATCAGCTCCACATTTTATGGTCAGAAAATACTAAGACAGTTTGCGCCGAGTCAGCTTTTCCTCCCTATGATGAATAAGGTTTCTTGCATTTCGTGTTGAGTAGTTTGAAGTTCTAATTTTAAAAATATTTTTAATGAGGGTAAGAATTCAAATTACTTAAAGTTTAAAAGTCTCCAAAGAAAATGAATTTCAGAGAGTGCTTCCTGATAGTTACTATGGTTAGGTATATTTATAATAGGTACAAATTGTATAATAATGCACGTTTTTTTATAGACTCTCTGGCTTCAGTCTGGATGTTAGCCTTAAATCTTTCTTAAATTAAAAGACTTCTAATGACAAAATGTGGTCTGGAAACTTTGATGCAAGAAAAAGGATATTCAGCTTTTATAAGGCATGTACTGGACAATGGACCATTGTTGCTATTTTCTGTCTAGTCTGATAAAAATTTATTTGTAAAAACAGTTCATTTCAAGTTATCATTTGAAACTCAGACTCACTATGTTTCTTGAATGTTTCTTAATCTATGGCTAATTTCAGGTTCATGTTTTTTATATAACTGTTTCTTATATAATAAACGTGTAACTACAGTTTCTTGTTAGCCTGGGCTTTGAAACATCCCCTTTTAATTAAAGTTGTTTATTGGGAGTGACTAAGCAGGTGAGAGTTTCTCATTTCACCACGATTTGAATTAAAGTTGATTAGTGTTAATGCAATAAGATATATCTCTGATGGATCTACATTATTCATAATTGGTATTTAATAAATATTTGTAGAAAACGCTTAAGCAACTTAATTAACATAGCATAGGGCAAAGCAATATTGGATAAAGCAGGACAATACTCCATAATACAGAACAGCAAAAATTAATTACACAGAAGAGCAAGAAAATCCACGCTAGCAAAATTTGCATTTACGTCGATCCGTAGAAATGCCAAGCAGCACAAATACTGCAAGAAAATGAAATTTGCAGCAGAACGCTGTGAGTTTCGAATTATATTTGTATCGAAGATTCTATCTCGAATATTAGTTCCCAAACAAGGGTCCACATTCTCTTCAGTCCATGGGTGGGTCCAGAGCTGGACTTTGAGGGGGGCCATCTGACTTGTTTCATTGTCTTTTCATGTGGGAAGTTTCTCAGCACAGTTGTTTGCTATAGGAAGTATGTCAGCACAGTTATTTGCTATAGGAAGTATATTGTATATCAGGGGAGCCATGGCCCCCCCCCCTGGATCCGCCACTGCTTCTGTGGCTGTGAATGATTTCAGGGGGGTCACGAGCGGAATATTCCCGGACGGAGAAAAGTCTAATTTGTTGCTTCAGTAGCTTGCTTGAGGTTTGTAGTTTGTGATTTGTTTTTCGTGAAAGTATATTTCGCATAATCTCTATTTATCCATTCAGAAGATCCTGGCTCGAAAAAGTATGCTGCAGAGGACTGCCATTGAAAATAGTTGGGAAAGTTTCGGAAGCATTGATATGGACTGTTGAAAAACGAACTTAGCAAGTCATACCTCTTGATTTTTTGTCATTTGCATGGCTCTCTTTTCTTGTAAACTTCTTTTTGATATCTGCAAGGAAAATAAGGGTTCAATAATTGAAGGACATTCATACATAAAACATGAATGCATAGTTTTTCAACAATTCTGAACATTCTTTAGTTTGTTCCATAAACACACACGGTCAAGCGATTGCTGTAAAAACTTGTATAAAAGGATCCTTTTTCAAGCTAAGATAACAGGATTATTTTGAGAGTAATTGTGAATAAATAATGTAGGGTAGTGGATGGATTGAAGGCAATAGTCATTTCAAACCTATGAGTTTTTGACTGAAAACAAATACAGTTTGATAGTAGAAAATGCTATATAACTGATTTAAGAAGCTTGGAAAGTCGGGTTTTGAAATTCTTGTTGATGTATTCTATGGTCATAACCTCTATCATAATTTTTGCAAAAAGGCTCCTTGGAATAGTGAAAATTTCACTATAATACGGGGGCGTCGAAACCGGGCGGGGCATCTCCAAACGTAGTGACCCTGCACTTTGAAAGCCGTTTTGACGCCCCTCTAATATTCCAATATAATTGAATGTTTTCCCATTAATGCATCATTTCAGTTATGATACTAAATACTCGCGCAGAACTCTTAATAAAAGCTAAAATTGCTAATTTTCAACTTGTTTATAAGAACTTAACATATTTGCATAGATAAATTCTGGTCCTATTATGCAATTTAAGGTTCTTAAAAGTTTTAGGTTTTTATGCATGGTTTACTGCAAATTTTATGATATCTCCTTCAACTATAGATAGCGAAAATATTAAATCTTACAATCAAAAGCTTGCGAAAGCCTAGAAATAACAGTCGCTCCCTCTCTAGGCTTCAAGTCACTTCTAGAGTGAGTTTGAATCGAGGCTGGATAGCTATCCCATGAATCATAGCTACTCGTGCTTGTCCTCGATGATGAGACGAGAATTTGCCAAGGTGCTCTTCCTTCTTTTAGGCCTAAGAGGGATGGGAAAAATACTAGACTTGCGTAACCAAGTTCTTTGACAAACCTTGAGTTCTGCAGAGGCATGAAAAAATTTAATTACTATAGAGCTAAATAATAGCTTCTTAATTTCAGGCTGCTAAATTTGAAACCTTAACGTATAAAGCGAGGTTGGGAACACAACTCAAATCCTCAAATCTAAGACGATTTAGCAGATGACTGAAGCAGAGAATCTTCGATCACATGATATTGCGTCTGGTAAGAACTTTCTAATTCAATTTGACCAGGGGCTTATCACTTGATCTGATATGAATTTGACATACCCAAACGATAATTAGAAATTTTCTTAATGCCTCTATGAAAACACAAAAATAATACAGCATGTTTGAAAGCAATTAGAAGCTGAAACATACTGCCTCTACACAATAGGCAATCAATATAGCAAATGCTGATAACAACAAACGTTACTATTTGCCATGATTGTAAGTACCTATTTAGGCCCCTTTTACACGAGCAGAGCTGATCGGATCTAAACATGATCCGATCTATTCACTTCTGGTACGAATAGGCTTTTCCGATCCAGTTTAGATCCGAACCAGTTTGGATCCAATCCACTTTTGCTCGTGTAAACAGGGCCTTAGAGGGCAGTAAAGACCTTATCAAAAGCACACCTGTTTCTTACCAACGTATCAGCTACTACACGTTTTTGATAAAAAAAAATCATGCAAGATTTTAAAAACATTTATGAAGCAGACCTTGAAAAAAGATGATACTAGAAAAATGTTTAAGAAACTGGAAAAAAGGTGCAAATAACATTTGACTCACAAATCTTGTTGGCTATTTTATCAAAATGCTAACATTCACATCCAAGTTGAATCCTACATTCATTTTAAAAAACAGAGAGACATCTAAACTGAAAGCAAAGTTTGTTTCTCACAAAAACTTTAAATATATGGAAGCAACTGTATGGCTATGTCTAGCTGTAAGTTCACTTCGTTCAGGCCAGGAATTAAGAGAGAACCAAAGAAATTTTTGAATTCAGTAAACAAGTAGTTGTGACGATGCCAGCTTTAAACTAAGAATTAAAATTAAGTAAAAACACTACATTCTAGATAATATTCTGCGACATTCTAATATGTACTTTTGGCTCCTATTCCTTTAGATAGAGAAGATGTGCCAATTGCGATGGTCACGTTCATTATAAGCTTTTCCTTTACATTCATTTGAGCCTCAGCAATTTTCAGATATCTGATTTCAACTGTGTTTTAAAAAGTTGGTACTNTCTTTCTTTTATTGTTTTTTGAATTGGCCTATAAAATGAGTCTTTAGCTATGTGCTTCATTTCGAAGATTACTAATGTATCTTGCCTTCACCCGGTGGATTTATACAGTTGCCGCAGTTAGGCATATCCACTACTTCTAGCAGCAGTTTACAGTCTTCTTCCACGAGAAAGCAATGCTTAAATTCACTTTCAGATCACTGGAAGGAATCTTTTCCAATTTTACTTTAGGTGGGTATAAATTAAAGCAATACCATGCACGATCTTTTTATAAGAAACTCGTCTATAAGAAATATGTGCCTGAAATTGGGCGAAAATTAAGAAGCACTTAAAAACATAGGCAGGTTGAGTTTCAAATAATAACCTGCAAAAACTGTTTTTACTAGTAAACTTTTTGTCAAACCAGAAAGAAAATAGAATGAACATCCATTACATGCCTCACAAAATCTGAGCATCCTTTTTCTTGCATCACAATTGCCTAATCTCGGTTGTTATTGTCACTGGAAGTCTTTACATTTAAGACACATTGAAGGCTGGACTTGACGAAATATTAAGAAACATCCAGGCTGAAGCTAGAGTTTGTTTCTTAAAAAAAACGTGTAGTTTGCTAAGATTGCTGACTTGCTTTGCTAGGTGAAAACGTCATTTCAACAAAAACAAACAATATTACCAGTCTCTTCTTTAGAATTGCCTTGACCCATCGTGTGATGCACAATTACGTCGTATCTGTTACTTTCGCATCGTAATTCTTAGCTTTTAATATATAAGCGAGCGCAGCAAGTGCTGAATGTAAATTCAGTTGATCATAAACTTCGGTTCTTACTAAATTAGGGGATTTGTGCATGAGATCCATTGAGGAGAATTAACTGTTTCAATTAAATATTAATGTTAATGTCGAGGTACTTTCCACTAACTACAACCATCTGGTTTCAACTCATAAACAAAGCGAGGTTTCTTTAATTCTTAGTACTATAGAGTTGCTATCCCGTAATTGAATGAATGAAGTTGCCATCGTTGCACCAAGTACTGTTGACATTCCTGAACAAAAAACTACAGTAGCTGTAAGAATGAAAGTTGGGTTGTTATGAATTATGACCCAATTGGGTGTAGCGTAGCGCTCTTTTGAATAATTAAACGCTAACATAGTGCAACCATGGAAGGAAAATAGTGTTCAAAGTCAACAATCGTCCATATTCTGCCTTTGAAACTTGGGGGTAAAAACAATGTTTAAAGGGGCCATTCACCCTTTACGCAACACCTTTAAGGGGGAGGGAGAGTGCTAAGTAGCGTTAAGAGAGACGGAAACGTATCAAAAACGGTAAACTTAGTGCTACGTAATGGGTGAACGGCGCCATGCAATCAAGACATTGGATTCATACTTTATATGACCGAGCAAAGAACAAACTGTAGCAAAGGAGAAAGAAATGAAGTAACTAATGCAATACGGATGGATGGAGGGAAGGAAGGAAGGAAAGAAAAGAATGATGACATGAAAGAACGAATTACGGGAAAGAATGAAGAAATGGTTGAAAGAGTAAATTAGGAAATGAAGCTGCGAAGAAGGATGTGTGACTGAAGGGATGAAGAATGAAGAAATAGAAGGAACGAATGGATGTTATCCAATAAAATGAAAAAATATGTCAGAAAAATGAAGCAAAGAATTACAGAAATGAACGAAAAACGCATCAAAATATTGAACTAATTAAAAGCAGACGAAAACAAACTTTGGATATTGAATAAAATCAAGCATCAGCATTATAAAAAATTAACGAATACTTTAACACTAATTACAATTAATTTATCGTAACAGTGATTTACAAAAGAAAACGAGGCCCAAACATCAATGCATTGTCTACTATTCAACGCTGCAATTTGAATATTTTGCACGCAAAACAACACAGCTTCAAACATAAAGCTCCAGGCCTCACCATGTCACTTTTGCTATATGAAAAAACAAATTAAAAAACTATTCAGCCGGTCTATTTTGGGCACGAAAGCCCAGCATTTCAAGATTGGAAACCCCACCTCTTCAGTGTTCATTATGTTTGGTGCTGATAAACGAAATTTGCACTTAATGATCGCTAGGACTTACTTGAGTGCTTCAGTCTACAATCTATGCTCTGTAATAGGGGCAAACTTGTCTAAATTGCAACCCAGCATAGGAAATGATCCGATACTCTTCTATCAAAAAACATACCATAGGGAAGCATTCAACACTGTATCAACGATCACAAATTCAAAAATTCTCTTGAGTGATTTGCAGAAGGGCGGTCACCATGACGCGTCACAAGTTGCAAATTTGTAAGCACTTACCTCTAAGTCCTAACCTCAAAATTCTAAAGGGCTGGCTGTAGCAGTGCTTCTCAAATATTATCTACAAAAACCCCCATATGGGAAGAGGAAATACGTCACGGTCCGCACTCGCTATAACTAAGATCATTATCTACATAAATTATATGAGCATACTTGTTCTTTGGGATCACAAAGGCCCCCTCCAGCATTGCATCATACCCCACAAGGGGGCACGTCCCACTGTTTGAGAATTGCTGGGCTGTAGGTTAGCTACTGCATTTTGCCCAACTAGTTGAAGTGGTGTTGAGTGACCACAAGCCAAGATCATGGCAAGAACAAATAAAGTTTACTATTCAGCAAAACGTCCTCTAATTGCACGAGTCACATCAGAAAAAAGAACGCAGACTGGGAATTTTGACACTGCACATTATGTTAACAATACTTTTTACAAATACGTCATTACAAGGAAGACATCTCCAAGATAATGAACAACAACACCAATCAATAATGTACCACAGTCACAATCATCCTTCACCTCGTACTTGCATAAGAGCTTTGATTCAAGGGAAATTGGGAGGGTAACCCTCCAGCCAGTGTACACAGGACAGGAAAATATGAGTAAATATAAATGGACTTTGAATAATGAGGGCCTCGCAGTGGTTCTGGGGAAAACGGAACTTGCCGTTTTTATTCATGGGAGCATAAGCAAGCTTCTTAAGGGAACTAGGGATCAAAGTGGATTCTGGGGAGCAATTTGGCATTCCTTTTAAGGAAATGGTTTCCAAAATGGGGTCCGCAGTCCCCTAAGAGACCACAAAGGGTTTCTCGAGGACCGCAAGAAGCTACTGAAGGTTGCACACTGTAGAGCCACATTCATAGACTTAAGGTCCTTGACTTTGGAGCCACCTTTGCTCCAGAGGTCCGCGAGTTGAAAAAGCATATAGTAGGAGACCGCCAAGTAAAATATCTTCAAAAATATAGGAACTACTGTTTTAAGGGAATATTCAAAAACCATTTTTGGGAATAAGGGAGATTTTGGAAATTTTTCTAGGGAACATAGAAACGCAGACCCCTTGAAGGGGCCTCACTAATAATCTAACATAAAACCGGTATCAATTTACCGTCTAAAGAGTTTTCCGTATGACTGGAACATTGAGTTGTGCTCAATTAACTTTATGGGGGGCGGTCTGGATTACTATCTAAAGGGGTTTCATTATGACAGGAACAACGACTGTATTGGGAAGTGGTTAGAATGACCGTCTAAAGGGCTTTCTTTATAACTGGAACAACGATTGCATTCGAAGGCAGTTATAATGACCGTCTAACAGGCTTTCTGTATGACTGGAACAGCGACTGTATTGGGAGGCGGTTATAACGACCGTCTAAAAAGGCTTTCTGTATGACTGGGAAAACGACTGTATTGGGAGGCGGTTATGACTACCATTCAAACGGCTTTCCATATGACAGGGACAACGTCTGAATTCAGAAGGCGAACAGCAGGTAAGGACAAGCCTTGAGTAAGTGTTTTTATATGAACATACTTATCATCAGGAAATAATTTACAAAATACGAGTTTCTTATGAAAGAAATTAGCGGCATCTGCTAGCAGATCACAACATAGCTAAATATTTCCATGGGAATGGCGCCGATTCTTGGATACAATTTATATAACTAGATAATTGCATGTGAGTTTCACTAATTCTAGCATTGCATCCGATCATCAATACACCGTAATAAACCAAATTGACATACAAACGTGTTTCAATAGAGTAGCTCCAGAAATCAACAACACGTAGAGCAATATCATAATACAACTAATTTTAAGTGATGCTCGTCAGACCAATCCTACCTAACACATCCAGTGTAAAAGTCGACGATTCATTTCCACATCAAGAAAATTTTGCTAAAACTTCATAGATGCATCTTGAAAAAGTGCTCCTTTGTTTTATGTATAACATCCAACCAGGGCCGTCCTAACACCAGGGCACACCAGACACGTGCAAAGGCCCACGAGCGGATGAAGACCCCAAATTTTTAGGTGGATTTTCAAAAATCATTTTGAAAATAAATTTTAAGATAAAGGACGTTTGTGTTTCATAAGAAACTAAGCAAACATGCAGTCCATAACTAGTATCCCAATCGATTCACTTTTTTATGAAACGAACAATTTATAAGAATACGAGTCTGGAATTTGGTGGAAAACTAAGAACCAATTAAGAGCAGGGCCGAGGCTGAAGTCTTGTCGTAAAACGTATTTTTGGAAAGTGATGCAGAAGATGAAATATCCTTCCTTTGTTTACTTGAGGAGAATTGACAGCCATGACACTTTTTGACTTTTATTTTCGCAATGTAGTTGACCCTATGGAAATTAGATACTGTATCAACATTGTCTATTTTTTAATAAAATCATTACAATGCAAGACAGAGTATTTTGGTTGTAGCATTTGGCTCTCAATCAAGCAAAACATCCAACGCTATCTTGTATATTGTCTTTCTATGTAGCTAAGTGACCTACACGCTACTAATGTAAGAACAGATTAAAAACAATTTAGTCTCAAAATTTTTGAAAAACTAAGAACATCCAGCCTGAACCCAATGTTTACTGGTTCTTATAAAAAGATTGTTGTTAGATTGTGGGCGATGAAGCTTCTGTTTTGACTTCTATGAGCTTTATTTTAGGAGTTTTCATTATTTTGAGTCTGCTCAGTCGGAATTCTAAAATCTAATCGACTTCTGTTTGCTAACATTTTCTCTCAGCACCTTAAGTGCGAATACGTGGAAGGGGCCCATAGCACCAGTGCGAGTACGTGGAAGAGGCCCATAGCACCAGTGCGAGTACGTGGAAGGGGCCCATAGCACCAGTGTGCCCAGGGACCCCAGAATTTTTAGTGCGGCACTGCATCCAACAGAAATATTTCTAACGCGTATGTCCACAATTTTGGCTTACCACGCGCGTTTCTATTGTCACAAACCATCTGATTCAACAGAGGTTGATTTTGATCAACTGGTTAGAAGAAGAACGAGAGGAGTCTTTGTCGCCTGGAAACGGCACGAAAGCTTACTTTTTTGACGTACAATGGAAGAGAATTTCATGGTATTCGTTTTTGGCTAGAAGATAGGCATGCTTGAGAAAGCCCTGTACTTTGAA
>OLMO02000297.1:8803897-8820177 GCA_900291935.2 Cassiopea xamachana
CTATTGTATGATAACAATATTGCAGATCTCCCGAAAAGAATTTTTCAGCACAACCTAAAAACTTATAAGATCGACTTACAAAGCAAATATTTGGAAGATATTCCTGATCTTAGTGGAATAACAGAGCTACTTACTCTGTATCTAATGGATAATCGAATAAAGGTCGTAATGGGCCGTAGCCTTGGGGATGGGCAAATAAAACATCTCGATTTAGCATCAAACGAAATACCATCTTTCAATTTCGCTGGTTTGAAATATGCATACTTGGATCTCTCAAAAAATCACATATCAAAAATTGAAGAAGGATCATTTGGGGAAAATCCACGTATAGGTGCATTATTTCTTCAATGAAAGAACATATCATTACTAAAAAGAACATGTTTTCAAGGCCTTGGGTCAATAACGGAGCTTAATCTCCAAAGACGGAATGAAAAGACAACCAAGGTTCTTGCTACTTTTTGGAAACCCACCACGTATTAGTATGATAACAGCATCGGACTATCAGAATATGACAGCTGATTCTCGAATTTGCATAAGCTGTCATTCTTTAAAGGCCTTTCCCTCTCCATTTATAATGAAAGCAAAGCTTATATGCAGTTCTTCTAGCAAGTTAGTAGTTTACACACGCACAAAAGGTCTAGAAGGAGATGGTTTTATATGCTACTCTTTCAATAAGTCCATTTGGAACTATAGCTGCTATCCTTGCAAACCAGGAGAATACGATGTGAACGTAAAGCACGGTGGTCCAGGAGGATGAACAAATTGCCCCTATGGTGAGATTTATCAAGATGAAATGGCATCCATTGACTACAAAGCGTCCTTTAGGTCAATACGTTGCCTCCGATAACAGGTCCAGGAAAAAGTCCAATCGACTGTGTAACTTGACCAAAGGGTACTAACATAGGGTGTCTGCTATATCTGGAAGATGGATTTCCCTGACAATTCCCTGACATTTCCCTGATAAATATCTCCTTTTCCCTAATAGATTTCATTTTAAGGGTCACTCAATAAAAGAAAAATTATAGGAACTGAGTACTTTAATTTCATCACCAGGGAATGAGATGATTATTGGGGGTGTAGGTAGTTGAAATTTTGAAACTTATAGAATGATGCGAACAGTGGCTGATGGATAGCTTTAGAGTGGACCCTGTCAAGAAGATGAAGAGATTTAGGAGCACCACCCCAGACTTGAGAGCAGTACTCCAGAGAAGGACGGATCTGGGATTTGTATATAGCTAATAGTTGAGAAAGTGAGAAATAGCCACAGGCTCTAGAGAGAAAGCCAAGTTTCTGACATGCATACTTTGCATTGGAATTGATATGGGGTTTCCAAGAGAGATTAGATGAAATAGAAAGACCAATTGGAATGACAGAAGATGAAATGTCCAGTTTACGGCCGTTCATGAAAACTGGGGGAAATCTTGGTGGTGTTTACGTGATATGACACACTGTGTTGTCTTTTCTTGATTAAACTTAACAAGGTTATCATTACCCCACTTCTCTACATTTGTCACGTCATTGGTGAGAAGTGAGGCTGAAGTGTTACGATATGGTGAAATATTAGAATAGGCAAGATGTTGTGGATTGGATGAAAAATATGAACTTAAATAAGTGTCATCAGCAAAGGAGAAAATGCTGGAAGATGTTGAGGAAAGCAGGTCATTTATGAAAAGGATGAACAGAGCAGGAGAGATAACAGAGCCCTGAGGTACACCTGAGTTAATAGAATGAGGTTTAGAGAGGTAGCCATCCCCCCTAATTGCAATTGACCTATCAGATAGAAAGCTAGAAATCCATTTAAAGAGGGTGTGGTGAAGACCAAACGTTGACAGTTTAGCAAGAAGACCTTTGTGCCAGACACAATCACAGGCCTTAGAAATATCAAGAGCGATCACTCTACTCTCACCGTAGGATTCATTATAAACAAACATGTATTGGTTGGCTAGCATTTGCCACTCTCCACTTTGCAATTATCTATCATTATTGGTCTGTTATAACATAGCATTCATAAAAGTCTTTGAAAAACATACTGCTGCTTACATCTCTAGTGCTGAAATCAAATGATTATTATTTAAAAAGAGGCTGATGTACTCTTTGACCAGAATAGATGCACTCGGCTAATTTTTTTCTAAAAATGTGCACAATATGACATCCTTATTGCAACCCCCACCCCTCCATGCTAATTAATTTTGAGCCAAGACAGATTTTCCAGCCCAGGCCCAGAACTTGCATCACTAGACAAGAACTTAAATAAGAGAGAAATTGCCCTCAGGAGCACTTGCAATGTAGCTGAAAGTTGTGCCAGTGATGATGACACTAAGAAAGGATAATGGAACTACTTTTTATACATTGGTAATACGCATTACTACATTTTGCTGACCTCATATGGTATATAAATGGCTATGAATATATTAAAAGTAAATCATCAAATTCTAACCTTCGCAAGTTGAAATCTTGACTAGAAGTTGTCCTTGGTAGAGCTCTTTAAAGGAAATATCAAGAAAACATAATTAGCACAATTTTAGATCTAGATAAATTGATCAATTTCAAAATAACTCCACATTAACTATATATCAATACTATAAATGGCAATATCAGTTTTACAAAATACAAAGTAATTCTAGGGGTGTACCAGATCAGCATTTTCAGAATCTGGCCAGAACTGGATTTACCAGATTTTTTCATAGAATCGAGCCTAATTTTTCTGGATAATCTGGCCATAACCAAATTTTCTATAACAAACTTTTCATAAATCATTCCAGAAAATATGAAGCCAGAGAAATGAATGTATTTCAGATCTGTATAATCATATGTATTTCAGATCTGTATTTTCAAATTTTGCTCATTTGAATTCTCTGAATTGGTGGAACTGCTCATAGGAGAAAGGCATTCAACCCTTAATTTCTATTCAATTAGGAAGCAACATTTGTCCTGTAAACAAAAGAAGTTCCACCCACTCAGAAAATTCTACTGACTGAAAATCGGTCTTAAAGAATACATCTTTTATCTAACTTAAGTAAAATAAAGATGGTGATGATATGGGGTATCTAAGCCTGCAGCTACACTCCCTCGCCTCTCTTTGCCGATTTCATGAATGTATGGTTCCTAATGCTTTGTCCTTCTCCTTTTGATTACTATCAGTTTCTTGTTGTTTCTTATATCTACACTATTATAATTAGTTTTGCCATTCTCTGCACACCATCACAGTTCCAAATAAAATTAAAGAAAATTCAGTTGATGGCCAGATTTTGAGAACAAATCTGGCCAGAACTGGATTTTTGAAAAATCGGTGATAGGGTGCCGGATAATCCGGTCTATTGGATACCTGGTACACCCCTAGTGAATTCTGTCTAATTGGTCAAGATGACTAGTTCCTTTTAAGATTTTTATTTTTCAAATATTTTGCTAACTATAGGCAAATTTGTGCATTAGTATATTGATACACTTCACTGGCCACTTAGCAATATTTTCATTCAAATGCTTTGTGCTGTTTTGCAAAATGCTGAGAGCATTTGAACAGGGCCTAAGACTAGGGTTCATTTACTTGAGCAAGTGCCAAGTGTCACTTGCAAGCACCAAATGCTATACTTAAAATGTCTGCAGGCAGTTTTCATCCAAATATGCATTTGGCCATCCAATACATTCCATTTTTTGGCAGGCAAATTTTTCTTGGATATGTGCTTGCATGCAGAAAGTACTGTATAAGGTACAATAATATAGGCAAATTGACAAATTTCAAAGAAAAATTTATCTCAAAAAGTAGAATCATTGATTTTCATTGATTGTTTCAAAATGGCTATTTATGTTAGAATTCTTGAAAGCTAAAACACATTATATATCAAACCCAAATGAAAACACAACATAACAGACCTAACAAGGTAACATGAATATATGAAATATGGCTAGCATCATAAGACCAGAACTTGCAAAACAAAATCATAAAACAATAAAAAATAGTGTTGGTATCATAAGTAGTCCAATAATTCAGACACTTACTTTAAATAATCCAGCATTGGAGATTCATGAACATCAAAAACATCAATGCAGATACCTACAGCAGGGAAAGATAAAAATCAGCAATAAGTAGGGAGGTTTAGATCCAGTACGAGTACGAGTACGAGTACGAGTTTTCAACTGCGCAACCGATCTACGCATATTGAGGGGGAATCACCGTCACAACTCGTACTCGAAGCNCAAGAATAATCCAACAGCATCCTCACGACTCGGAATGTCATTCTTGTTGAAGCGAATTTCAGACAGCGATTCATCTTCATTCACGACAGCGAAAGTTCAGTAAAAGAAGGCACTGGCTTTCGAAGGATATAGTAATAGCTTCGTGTTTATCTTCAGAGTACGATAGGACCCAATAGTATCCTACAAATCACTAAACCTTTTGAATATAGACGCAGATCTATTGATTTCAATAAATGCCGGGGTCGTTTTGAAGGCGGAGATATCTAAACACATGAAGTTGCAGTACGAGTACGAGTTCGAGTGTTGACCTACGCGGGGGGTGAACTCGTACTCGTACTCGTACTGGATCTAAACCTCCCTAGTATCTGAAAAGCAACAACATTGGCATTTTTTTACTAATACTAAGCATAACAAAACATGATTTCCATGGCTTTTACAAATCATACTTCATGGGTGCTGTTATTATTTCAAGAAAAATTCCCTGACTTTCCCTGATGTCCTTAGAGAAATGCTACTCATCTTCTTTGATGTTTCCTGATATTTTTGTATTCCTCAATTAGAATTTCATCAGCTCTTTTAACAGATATGGGGTTTTAAATAAGACATAAAATACTTGGTCATGCCAGAGTCATATGATCCATAATTGAAATCATACTACCCAAATCAACAATAGACCAGTATGACTATTATTCAATGTGGCATTTAGTAGAGATCATTATAACAATTATCAGAGCTGTCAATAGAAGGGGGCTACCAGTAATTATTGCTGGCTACTTTAGCCTTAACTGTCATCTACTTTGACATAAAATAATGTAAAAGAGTACACATAATGGGTGACCCTCCATGGGACACAGCCACCTACTACTCATGATCAGCAGCTTACTATAAATATAATGGAACACCCTGATTATAACTTGAGCGCTTAATATACAAAACAAAACAGGGTTCAAAACACAATATGAATGAATGGCATGAAAGCCTTTATTTAATATCTCCACTTCTACAATGAAATGAGCAATCATGGGTTAAGGGTCTACCAAGCTTTCAAAATGGTGATAATGATCTTCCTGATGATGTCAACAGCACAATACTTGAATTGACTTTGTGCTTTATCTATGAAACAGGCCATTTTGGCTAGGATTTTTGGAATTCAGTTACGTAGTGGATGCCAGCTATTCTGATAAAATATCTTCAATAGTGCTATGTAAATAGGTTAAAGTGTGTCTTTATATATGAGTTGGCCATGGGGTAGTCATTGTCATTTGCTCCCCATAGTATAGTATTTGTATAGTTTTTCAAGTAGTTTAGTAAGTTGTAATTTTGTATGTATTTGCCATATACCAATAGAAAAAGCCTTTCAATAACAGGTGGTCAATACTGATGAAGAGAAATAATTCTGGGGGATGCTTCTCTTTCCAACATGTAACAACAATAGCCTGTTTGCTACTTTTATCTTTGATTGCTAGCAGAGTAAACCACATTTTATAATCACTTTCATGAAAAAATCTTTTCTCTTAACTCTTCAGTCTTCATTTTCTCTATATCACACACAATAATAGCTGATAACTATTGGTGAAAAGATCCAAAAGAACACAAAGAGATGGAACATTACAAAATAATGAAATCAAGGGGGCTGTTTGTCAATCCACAAGGAAAAATGAATTCTGGTCAGTCATAAGCCTATTTTGTCTTAAATGTAGTAGAAATCAGACAAGGAAAACTCTTTAATCCGACAAACCTGATTCAACAGAATCTGCAGTTGATAAGGTTTTAACAGGAGTTGGTGTATTGCGAATATCAGAGAGTGACAATCTTCTCCTTGGTGTTGAAGAATAGCTGGAAAGGTAATGGTCAATTATTTCAATGACTAAAACTTTCAATGTGCTTGAAAGACAGCAAAAAGCTTTCTACAGAATAGTAAAATAAATGCTTCAATTTTCCTAAAATATAGCAGTAAAAACACCTCCAACTCCAAAATGTTACAAATTTATAAAACTGTCGAGTTTAGTTGATCATTTAAAATTTTTCAAAATCAAAGCATCAACATCATCAATAGAAAGTTTTGGAGGTGTTTTTGCTGCTATATTTTAGGAAAATTGAAGCATCTTTGAGAGGGTATATATAGTCTTTGAAGTGAAAGAAAGTCCATCAGAACAGCTCCAGTGAAAAAACAACAATTTGGGCCAAAGGTTACGGAGCACAGCGATATTCAAGCAGTTATTGATTTCACTGAGATCTTAGCCAATCAGATGAACACATATTTTGCATTCCTACAAGGGTAGGCCTAATTTTACGACTCCAGAATAGTGAATGTAAGAGGGCTAGCTTGCATTGAGAACAAAAATTGCATTTTTATGCTTTCAGTAATCATCTTTCCTTGATTTTTCAACAAGTATCTTTTATTTTTGGGTGGTAAGCAAAGAACTCAGCACTCTCAACTTCCTGGGGCTTTCCCTTTGCACAGTGCCTTAGTATGTAGTATGGCTCTTCAGTTTCACAAAGAAAATAGTATTACCTTGTACAGCTTTCTTTTAATGTCATAGCAAGCTCAGTGACTGGAGACATGACAGACGGAGGATCAAATACACATCCTTTACTTCTCATGACCTTTGAAGGTATCTTCAACTTCAGGTCTTTGGGACGTTTTTCTAACGCCATGCTGCCTTTATTCTCAACGACTTCAGCCCTTTTACTCAGCATAAGCCTCTGATATTCTCTACCAGAAGACGATTTTCTGTAAATCTAATTGCTACAAAACTTGACAATTTACGCCTTGATAAGATTGATGCTTTCCTGACTTCATTGATATCGGCTTGCATTATGACCTTGCCGCCATCTTTCAAACCGTTACATTGATTCAGGCAACCCGCGCTGAAACTGCGGGTAGTTTGCGTCTACGCAGCTTCAAGGTGAAGCCAATGAAACACCATAAACAGATATTCCCCCTTTTGTCATCGTTCTACAATTGCACCTCGACAAAAGTCGACTACCAATTAAGTGGAACTCCTCCGATCTCGAAAATTTTCTCATTTCCCTTGACTTTGGTATGATTTATGTACAGAAAATCGCCCGGATAAGTCGAATAACCCGATAAGTCGAATAAATTGCTAACTTCTCTCAAGAAATAACTCCGCTTATGACGAACAAAACCGGTAATTTCAAAGAAAATGCAATCAAAAAAGCCCTTACAGCAATCTTCATCAACATTTCGCCAATTTGCCTTAGCAGGTAAATACTAAATATCCCGTTCTTTTATTAAGATCGTTACAAAATCCGCACGACCTTCAAAGGTTTGAAGGTCGTACGGATTTTGTGACAATTTTTCACGGGAACTTGCATTCCATTTCTGTCGTTGAAAGTTATTGCTTGCCTTTTCATTTTAAATGAGAATTTGCTTCTTGAGGCATTTGCATTCAGGAAATAAAATATAAAATGGCCGATGGGGGGCATTTAGGGACATTTAACAACTTTAAACAGAGAGCCAAAATAGTGTGTGATTTAGGCATATCTTGGGCTGGAATGGTCCAAAAAAGGTGGTTGAGAGTTCATTTGAAGAGTGATTAACTAATTAAAATGATATAAATGTTCGAAAAACTGAGGATCTGGGATCCAACTTTGTTATATGGTCATTATGGTATGATGGTAATGGTCATTACTAAGCATGGCTTATTGATTTTTGCAATCAAGTATAATGCACTGGTACACAACACATGCAACTGATTTCTTTTAAGATTTAATTTAAAGTCAATCCTCAAACTTAAATGAATAGGGACTTTGACGAAAATTTTGTCATTACCACATAGATTTACGAAAAATCCCATAAATTGAATGGACAAGGGGCAACCCCAATAGATGAAAAGGTAGTACTACGGCACACATAGACTATAGTGGTCTAAATTCTACTTGAATGTCCATCCATTGGCCCATTGTGCGCTGGGGCATTTGGAAGCAAATTCAACCTCCAGATGTAAGCATTAATAAGTCGAAACCTCGATGAGTCGAATAATTTCTTGTTTCCCCTGGCAGATCGACTTATTGAGGTTCAACAGTATATATAAGACTTCTTTATCATCTCCGCACAAGCCCTTTTTCCTCTCTCATTCACTTTTGATTTTCTAAGTTTTTATTCATACCTGCGTTGATAAGAATTGCATAGTTAGCAATTAATGATATTACATCCGGAAATATATGTTGTTTATATATATATATATATATATATATATATATATATATATATATATATATATATATATATATATATATATATATATATATATATATATATATATATATATATTGTGTATTTTAAAGTTAACTTACAGAGATAGTAAAGCTAATTAAAGTCAACTATCAACATGACGATAAAAAAATGGATAAAACAAAACTAACAGTATAAAACTAAACAAGATCTCATTTCAATTCATTTCATATATTTATTTGCAGCTGGTAGACTAAAATAGCTATATAAACTAATGAAAACCAACATACCATAACACTATCCTAAATACAAAAGTTTTGCACAATATTGATCACATTTGATTATGCAGGATCTTTAATTCTTTTTAAATGCCATTAAACAGAGGTGTCGAATCCGAGGGTAGCCCCCACTGGACCCCCTCTTTTTCATAAAGTAGCATGTATGAAAATTTTCCCTGAGCTCATCCTCGACTTTAGGGACCTGGCTCCTCCACTTTGCAAGTGGCTTCGGTGCCCCTGCATTAATGATGGGAATCTTAAAAGCCGAATCTGCACTAGGCGGAAAACTCCAATTTTTGCTGATAGATTTTTCCACCTCGACAGTTTTGAGTAACCAATGAGACAACAGCAAATTTTTCCGCCTCAGCATTTTCCGCCTAGTGGATAATCAGCTTTAAAATGGGAGGTAGCATTTGCCACAGTTTTTGACCCATGTATTGCACTTAGTGTTGAACACCGCACAATTTTGAAACCGCAAACTGCGCCCTAAAATCTGCAAAAATCCGCAAAACCGACTTCGAACAAAAATCATTAAAATTGAACAGAATTTCTTACATGAGTCAGACCACTTTTTACATAGATAAGTATAGCATTCTGTAAATCAATATTCTGAGTAAACTTCAGTCCAGAACCTAATTGTTCAAAGTAGGAATCTGGAAGCTGGTTGTGGAGTAGGATTCTGGAAACTGGTAGAGAAAGTTTTCAAAAACATTTCATCGAGTATTTCTTTGATCCAAAAGCTCTTGTCCACAAGTCTACACCTATAAAACTCTCAACATTTCATACATACATAATACGTTACACATAAAATTTTATAAAAATTGTGAAACCTCAGAAGCCACGGCTAACTTTAGGACAAAACCGAAATTCCAAAAATCACGGTAGGTGCCCAACACTAATTGCACTGGTTCAGTGCCAAATGACGTTGTCCTGATTTTTGGAATCTCAAGATTATTCCTATTTCTTAATTTATACTGTATATCTCTAGGTTTAAAAAGCTCTCTCATGAAGTTGAGGTCTAGGCTGTTCTAGTTTTTGTAAATTTCAACTATCAAGTATGGTTGATTACGCTGGTGAACGGGCACTGTATGGGTATCTTTATAGACAATTCCAAGCATATCGAATGGACTTTGAAAGTAAAGGCGCCTGGCCACTACCGTAGGGTAAAGCTCAGGTAAAACTAATGAAATATACTATTTTATGAAAAAAAAGTGGAGGACCAGTGCTCCTCCCTCCTCCGGTCTCAGTTCAGTTCATTTTTGCTTTAAAATTCCACTATATACAAAATGCCATTAAAATTGCTTACAACATACAAGGAAATCACAAAATACAATAAGAAATAGAAGCTAACAAAATAGCAAAAATTTAAGGAAAGTTGTATGCAGGGAATATCTTATAAGGAGGAGCTCTCTCAATAGATAAACTAATAGAAGAGAGAGCACCCCCTAGGTTGCAGACAAATTTTTTGGGGGTAGATTGATGAATACTAAAGATACTTGTAATTCAACTGCTTTGTATTTCACGTGTGACTGCTAGTGATTGGCTGATTGATTGAAGTTCTAAAACTAGTATTTGGTGGTAAGAAAATGGAGCTTAAGTTAGTATCTGAAACTCATTACTGTTGAAGCTTGCTTGATAACATGCGGAATGCTGTTCCAAGATTTTGCATCTGCAATGCATCTCGAGCCCTAATTGAAAGTCACATACGGTATGCTGATGTAATCTGGGGTAGTCTATCAAACTCAAAAATAGAGTCTCTTCAACGTTTCCAATATAGAACTGTTTCTATGATTCACACGTCCAGGATAAAAGACAACTGGACACCCAAATTCCTAGTAGGTGAACAGCTTATTACATTTGATCGTGCCGTTATGGTTTATAAGATCTTTAACAAGCTATATCCAGAAAACCTATGGAACAAGTACCACCTAAGGTCCCATTACTCCAGATACAATACACGATTCTGCAAAATATCCAGATTCCGAAGTATAGTCTAGAGTATGCAAAGAAAGGATTTTCATACTCAGTTCTTAATACCTGGAATGAAATCCCCCTAAGCGTTAGGGAACTTCTCCCCCTCTGTCACTTCAAAAAACATGAAAATAAATCAAGCACGACCCCCTTGAAGAACAGCGCAAGTTTTATTGTAATTTTTCTTTATGATTTTGGACTAGACCATTATGATGTAATTAAATTATTATGATGTATCGTTTAGTTTATTTTAATATAGCTGAAGGGTTATTCGTGTAAAAACAATATGAATATGAATATATCTTATGGATTTCAATCCATATTGCAGAATATGGATTGAAATCCATAAGTTCATAATTTACCACCTTTTGAAGTCGTTTTAAACTTTCGGATTCAAAGAAGATACTGGTTTCATCTGGTAGATTGCTAATTTAGAAGGTGTATTTGGAGTATCATTAATACAAATAAGAAAAAGGAGCTGACTAAGAACAGATCCTTGTGGGACACCACATGTACTATTTAGACTTACTGAATTGTAACTATTCACTAAAGCTTGCTCTTTTGCTAAAATAAGAACAAACCCAAGTTAATGCTATCCCTCTACTTTAATAGTGTTCGATTTCATTGATTTACAGAATTAGAAGCCTTTTGCAACTCAAGGAAAATAACATATCCAAACCTCTTATTATCTAAAGTATTTTTATCCTTTCAGTTAAAATGATTAGTGCATGACTAATGGAATGAGAGGCATGGAAACCAAATTTAAAATTGCATAGCATGCTACTAAGCACAGACAAAAGAGAAATTGGCCTGTAATTGGAAGCCGTTAGGAGACAATCCTTTTTGAACTAGGAATGACTTTTGCTAGTTGCAATTTTTCAGGATAGGAGCCAGACTGAAAAGACTCATTGATGATATTTGATAATAGAGGGAATATATATAGAGATACAATTTTCAATAACTTTATTGGAATGCTATTGAATCTATAGATTTTCCAGTTTTTAATTAAACATATAATGTCAAATATTTCCAAAGGGATAGCTGGGTCAAATTTTTCCAAAGGGACTTTTTAGTCCTTTATATACTCTTAGCAACTTTTCAGCTACATTTGCAAAAGAATCATTGAAGACATAATTATAGATTATTAATTAAGCCTTCTTACTAAACCCTTATATATTTAATCTTGTAATTAATAGCTCATGATCTATGCAATCAAACGCCTAAGAGATCTCCATTAGCAAAGCATGAATCACTCCTGTTTTATCTAGGGAATTCATACAAATAACCATTAATCTCAATATAATACAATATAATATAATATAATATAATATAATATAATATAATATAATATAATATAATATAATATAATATAATATAATATAATATAATATAATATAATATAATATAATATAATATAATATAATATAATATAATATAATATAATATAATATAATATAATATAATATAATATAATATAGTTCGATCATTTACAGTAGGCGTAGATAAATACGTAGCTAGTATGTCAGCTAATTGAAGCCTACTACTTACAAAAACCCATATGTAAAATAATACAATAAAATAGTGATATATTTACATAGAAAAAGAGAAATAAAGCTAGTATTTAAATGTAAAATGAAATGAAGATCAATAGAGTTAATTCAGGAAACCGACATGACTAACGAATTTTCTGCATAACCTGCAGTTGCAGCTATCATTTCATCCTTTAATTTGCCTTTTAAATAATGCAAGAGTTTTAATGCTTTTAAATTCATCGCGTAGGTTATTCTACAGCTTACATCCTAAAAAGGACAAGCTTTCAATTCCGAAGCGAGAAGTTCGCGCTTTGGGGATACAAATTGGCAAATTGTTCCTAAGATTGTGGGTAATGTCCTTTTGCTCAAATATTTCCTGTTTTTCAAATATAGTCCTAATAGTGCATATAAAGAAGCTCAGCCCTTGTGGTATTGTAGACCGAACAGGTGGTTGGTCTGAAGCTTATCTATCAAACAGAACCCAGTTTTGTAATTTGAATGGGAACAAGTCAAAACAAAAGAAAGTCACATGCGATATACCTTAGGGATCTTGCTTGGGACCTCTTCTACTTATACTTTACCCTAATGACTTTGAAAATAGCCTTCAATATTCAAGGGCTAGCATCTATGCAGATGACACAAGTGTAACAGTTACATCTTATGACATACAGCAGGGGCGGATCCAGCAAAAAATTTGAGGGGTGCACATGGCTCGTGAAGGGACATAGATTCCAAAACAATTATATGAGCCACGCCCCTTAATTTTTTCTTAATAACAATAAATATTCCTGAAATTTATATAATTATCTAATAATTATAAAATGCTATTGGGGGTGTAAAATTGTTAAAAATGCAATATGACCCCCTGCAATTAAACACAAAAGAGTATCTCTTTCTGCGCCTAAAATTGCACATTATGCAAAATCCCACCACATGCATTTTACTTACGAATTACTTTTGACACAAATATATTACACATTTTGAATTAAATTTCTCTTCAAAGAACTTGAATTCTAAACGAAAGTATGAACTTTATTTGAACAAAGCAGAATTACCTGATAGGCTTCAAGTTTCCAGCTCTGTATCTTTCACTTCCGGGCAACTGAAGTAATGCAACGTTGTCAACAGACAGGCCTAGACCGGCAATATCAGTAAAATTTGCTGTCTGATTCAGACACCCCGATGTAGGGGGGCCGGGGGGCCATGGCCCCCCACTTTTTGCCAAAATATCATAAGAAGAAATGTTAAAATATCCTTGGTTATTACTGATTATCGCTTCAAATCGAGGATCGCATGAATGAAAGGGATAGGCTGCTTGATAAGAGAAATTTATAGCAGTGCTGAGTGATTATTAAGCCGACTAAACTAAGACAGGCATGTCCAAAGTCCGGCCCGAGGGGGCAAATCCGGCCCTCAGTCAAATTTTATCCGGCCCGCAGCCTAGTCATGAAATATATAGCGCTCGTAAACTGTTATTTGGCTAGCAGTATTAACATTCTTCATTTACCCACTAGAGACCAAGAGCATAATGAGCGATATCGTACCTTTGGAAAGTTTGTTAAAGACGATGTCAATGTGTAAATATAAGTAAAAATGTTTTGAGTGGGGATACTTGTTGACTGATGCTTTTAGTTATGTTTTCTATGAAGTACTAGAATTCCTAAAGCACTTAAACAAATTTTGATGATTTTCAATCAAGAAAATGCAGGCCTAAATGTAAAGATCACGTCTTTACTTTGAAATTGGATTTGTAATTGTTAGCAAATGATTGATAAGAAGAGTAGCTGTGTAGCTTAAGCATGTAAACTTTTTTATTACTCTGTTAACTATGTATTCCAGCCCTTTTGGTTCTATTAAGGTTTTATAATAATTACTACAGTGCCATTGTTTAATAACTATACAGTTTTATAATTGCCTTAGAAAAATAACATTAGATAGCGTGTATGTAGCAAAATTATTGTGTTTGCAGAAATTTATTCTATTTTTATCCTACTTATCCCTTGGTTCAGACTTATAATCGCCCTATTTCAAAACAAAATACCCCTAAGAACACAATCGGACATGCTCCCCATTTGGAAATTTTGGCCCCCCCCCACTTTCAAAATCGCATCGGGGTGCCTGTGATTGCATCTGAACAAGGACTGAATCCTATTGATATATTCTTCTTTTACTGTTTTCAATTTTTCGTTCTTCAATTTCATAGAATGAGGGCTTACAAAGAAATCTATGAGCTGCCTCAAGAGCTTTGAGCGACAGTCTTCCTCCATTGCAATACGACAAATTTCCTCGCTCTTTCGATTGTGAAATCATTGAAGTCACATGTTATGGTGCGAACCAATCGAAAAAAAGGAGCTGGCCAATCAAAAATCGTTTTGAGGGTAGCAGAATTCGGCGGGAGCAACCACTAAATTCAAACTTGAGGGGTGCAGGCCAATAGGAGCTAACTTTGAGGGGTGCAAGCCAATAGGAGATAAGCTCAAAGTGTGCAAGCCAATAGGAGATAAGTTCGGGGGTGCAACCCATGAGATAAGTTCAATGTTGTCCAAGAGGAGAAAAGCTCAGCAAATGGAAACAAAACTGAAAGAAAAACAGGGAGAAAGCTTCTCTATTGTCCGGGGAGGAAGTATATTTTCGATCTGTCACGTGTGAGGCTCTGTTTCAGCACAGCTTCAGAGCGGTTGTCATTATTAGCAATAAAAGTTTGATTATTTTTAGCACAGCTTCAGAGCAGTTATCATTTTTAGCAGTAAATGTATGAATATTTGACGGGTGCTCAAGCACCCTTCGCACCCCTCTGGATCCGCCCCTGTACAGAGAATGATAGATAATGCAAGTCAGGAGATGCTAAATCTCTCTGAGTGGATGAGAATTAATAAACTCAGTCCGCACCCTCAAAAAACTGAATTTATGATCATAGGACATCCACTCAAAGCCAAACACCGTAGCCTCCTTGTCATGCTGCTAATCAATAATTGCTAGAATGGAGCTATACATGAAAAATCATGACATATAAAGTAGCTTGTGAAAGTACTTGTATCTTGCATTGGGACGTCTCACATTTCGTTAATTGGTATTTAGACTCATAGTGCTTGCAGAAGACTGTAGAAGTCTATGTCGTTTCACGATGGTATATTAGGTATTTGAACTCTCAAGGCTTGCGAAAGGCTGATAGGGCCATCTCATAGTAGGTTTTCATGAGATAAGTCGAGGGCTAGACTGGAAATGAGCCAATTGAATCATTATAGTTTCCAGGAATGTAAGCATATGTGTATATCGTCAGTTTCCATTCACTAAATTTTAAGACGCACATATATGCCCAAAACTATTTTATATTAGTCGTTAAGAAATAAGTTAGGTTAGATATAAGTAATAAAAATGTAGTAATTCCGTGAAGCTAGGCACACCATAGGAAACCCCGCAATAATGACTGTGCATTACACTGCATTCCATTCTATTGTTTTAAGGATTAAGGATTATTTACCCTTACGTCATACACGACTAGACTAGGTATAATAGAATAAACTAGTATTACCCTTCTATTGTATTTTATGCTGAGTAACGATTACTCTATGTTGGCAAAAATGCTGATGCATCCTAAATCAATATTTCTACACTATTTAAGTGCACCCCTCGTGGTCAATTAGGAAGCTTTGAAGAACCAGAGAATTAGAGTTTGAGCTATGTCAATTATGAATTAGAGTTCGTTGGTTCTATGCATAGAGTTAATAGGACTAGAGCGCTGACTCACTAATCCCATCGTATACAAAACAGTGGGCCAGCATGCAAATCCATAATGGCGCCCTAGTAAGGCAGAAAGGTAGTGTACACTAGACGCAAAAAGGAAATAAATCATGTTTCCGCTGCTTATTTCACGGATATTATAATACATTATGGCTGTGGAGAGAGACTAAGAGCTTTTCATGCTTTTTTGGAGAAACTTTTGCGTTTATTAGCAGTGGACTTAACCGTGGTAGCTCAAATATCGAACATTGTTCCTGCGTTGCTGTGGATACCTTACTAAGTTTCCTCAAATGCTGAAGGTATTTACGATCTATACTTAAAAACAAACAGTAATGAAGGTTACAGAGTATGGCTAAGATTCATTTA
>OLMO02000297.1:8820277-8836278 GCA_900291935.2 Cassiopea xamachana
GTTACAACAGAAAACAACTCACCAAAATCCTTGCATTGGCCTTGTATGTACATGCCTTTGTCATCAAATAATCACTCAGTAATCCTTACTATAACCGAAAAATAAAGCTTTATCAACTTATTCCCCCTCTACCTTGATTTTTTCAACCTTATATGAGTTAGGCACTAACTGGTGCAATGAGACAAAAATATGGATTTCAGCTGTTCCTGGTGTTTTCGGCTATCTATGTATATAATTGTGCGCAGCGTAAGAGGTTAATATTACGGAAATAATTATCTATTTCCAGTATATATTCCCATTAATCATATTTCAAACGTCTGTTATACTTCTGCAATGCGAACGTAGTTTCCGTGTGGTCTTTTTGCCTGACTACGCTACCATTTTGACTTTACATAGTGGACCCCGATCACGTGACATAGCGAGCTCTCTAGTCCTATTATCTCTATGGTTCTATGGCAGGAACTCGAGTCACCTAGCCGAGCCATTTGTACAGTGAAGTCAGAACTAAGATAAAAGTTAATAGCTATTAAAACGTCTACTCTCTCCATTACGATTCTAAAGACCGCTCGTGCATCAAGGAATCCTGAACAAGTATAAAGTTGCCCACCGAAGGAGTGCATCCAAGAATTCTACGACGATTATGATGATGATGTTCCAAGCGTCCTTTCATCTCCCTTCATCTCTCTACATCTCTCTTTTTTCCCTAAATTTCACATCCCTGAGAGCCTGGTGCTTAACAACCATAACACAAAAAGATTAATGCAAACAAAGTCCCTAGGATTGATTGTTACTTAAAACCTTTCTTGGGAAGCACAATTCAACAGTACAATGGACAAAACTAACGCTGGGACTTGGGACTTAAAGAAATTGAAAAATATACTACCTTAGTCACAACTATCCATTGTCTATTATGCATTAGTTGAAAGTCAATTACGCTATGGTGATGTTTGGGTTAGTTTGTCGAGAACAATACTGGCTGCCCTTCAGAGACTACACACATGGGCTCTCAAAATAATCAGGAACGCCAAAATTAAAGATACTTGGTCATGTCCTGGGATGAATGTAGAAAACATAATTTGCTTTGATAGGAATGTTATGACCTATAAAATCATACACAAACTTTGCCCAAATAGCTTCCTAGAAAAGTATAAACCAATGTCTAGTTTCTCATCCTACAATACTAGAAATAGCCAAATTCTCCAAATCCCTAAAGATAGGACTGAGCGCTATAAGAAAGCTTTAATTTCTCGGCTCTTAAGAAATGGAATAATACGCCTAGAGACATACGTGAGTTGCCAACAACAAATGCTTTCAAAAAGCAACTGAAATTGTGTATGAAGAGCAAAACATAAATAAACACAACCCCTGGAGGAGCAGCTCCACGTTAAAAAGGTTTTGTTTTTATTGTTCAATTTTAATAGCTACTTTTCGTTATATATAACTTAGTTAGTAGATTGTTTTTTCTTTTTTCTGTAATTATGCTGAATGGTTTTGTATATAAAACTTGAATATGAACTATGTGTTGAAACCTTTCCTAAATCCACAAAAGTATGGAACTAGAAATCTATCTATGAACCCAGTCATCCGCTAGTAGAGAAAACGATCAGGTACTTTTGAACAAGTGGACAATGTTGTAATGGACCGATAATTATGCTTATCTGTAGCTCCATCCGGTATAAACAAGGGGTCCCAAGTCCCCTAGTTTTTTGGTCATTAGCAAATTCGTTCTTAGATAATGAGCTACTTAAAGTTTTTGTTAGCAATGGTGCACAAATGCCATTATTTTCTTTTAGTACCCTTAGAGGAGCATTTTGCCTCCATTGTCCTCCTAGTTGCTGATACTGATCCTGTTATGATGTCATACCACTTTCATGCAAAATTTTGACCTATTTTCATACCATAAATTTTTCATAAAAGCCTCCTCGGGGAAGAGAAGACATTTTGCTACCAATTCGCTATAAGTAAGAGCATTACTCATAGAAATTGTAGAATTATACCTGTTCCCTGGGATCACACCAGGGGTGGATCTAGCGGAGGAGTCCGGGGGCAATCCCCCCAAAACGGAGTCATTTCCTATAGTAAACAATAGATTGAGAAAATTTTTGAATGACAAAACCATAGTGGCTCCATAATGTCCAACTCTGGATCCACCCCTGGATCATGCGCACCTCCTGTAGGATCACAATGCACGCCCCAGGGGGGCCTCTCCACTATTTGAGACACGCTCCCATGTAATGTATGATGTCTCAAGCTACTTTCTTAGAATGCATCCTCATCTAGTGTAGGAGTGTACACCTTTGGTCACACCCTCACTTTTGCCGAACCTGTGCGTTATTCTATAATTTGTCAGTAAAAGTTGGGTTGTGATCATCGCTTGCCGGTAATCGATCGTCGTTTATCGATAATCGATCGTCGTTTATCGGTAATCGATCGTCGTTTATTGGTAATCGATCTTCGTTTATCTGTAATTCTCAGAAATTTTGTAGTCTGTCGGTATATTTTGAACAACAATAAATATTGCATGGAATATCCAAAAGCTAGGAAATAAGACGTTCAGATATTTTGAAGCATGTAATCTGGGTTTATTCTATATTGTTTCTAGTCTGATCAAACATTTTCTTGTAAAAACAGTTGTTTCTTATTTTTTGCTGCAACTATAGCGTTTTTTGTCTTTAGTAACGCCATAGCAACCAGCTTTTTATCTTTGCTACCTTTGACATGGGAGCAATTTTGACAGAAATGCTGGGGTGTTCTGTTAACCTATGATTTATGAATCTACCTATGGTTTCCCTGGGGGCCTGTCTTCCACGTAGCATTCAGAACATAATGCTTTAAGTTCAGCCTCATTATACTAATAGACAAGTTTTTTGTAAGAAAAAACTGATTTTAGAGAGGGATTATTGAAAGAGATAGGGTATTTAGTTGAGACAATACGTTAAGCAGCATTAAGCCTGATTAAGAGAGAATCAAAGTTTGATCTAACGAGAAAAACAACAGCTTACTTGCACTTGCCTACTTCTGAAGACAATTTCAATCTCTAGGAAAAGTAAGATGACTGACAACAACTGTTCGTACTCATCAATTATTTCTCAGTTTTTCTTAAAAGTGGTTTTTGATGGGAAACTTCCAAGATGGAAATTTAGATCACAACCTGCTACCATCCTCCAATCTTAGTCAATCTCACCGATAATATTCTCTATCAGCACAAGAAGACCTTTTCTAGTAGAAGTACTTGCGTTCTGAGATTTGGTATGATAGGACCAAGATATACTAGAACAGTCTTGCTTATTAATATCATCAATGATACAGGCTAACAAAGTAATTCGATCCCTATTCCTTTATAGAATGTTCCTCTCAGTGCTCCCTGAATCTTTTTTGTGGCTCCCCCCAATTTAAGGAGCTACTGCTCTGGAGCACCACAAATGCTAGCATGCTTGTTTCCAAAGCTTCGCAATACCACGGCGTTTGCGAAAATGTCTGAGATAGCAATTAGTAAACCACCAGCAAGTATAGTGCACTAAAAGGAATATTATACTTTTTGTGACTCATAAAGTGCAATTAAAATGCCTCAAGAGCAATATGAAAAAAAACAAGTTTTGACTCATTCGCCAGACTCCAGAAAAACGCACCGTCAGGGTGACCAGTGACATTTATTCCCAGAGTGACAATTCCCTACCTTCCCTGGTCGCTGGTAACCATACTCGTGAAATTGATAGGGATGGATAAGAATCCTTCAATATTACTGTGTTATCGAATTGTCATTACAGATGAAAGAACCCTAAGCGCAAGCAGATGGTTCTGTGTGTTTTGAATATTTATGATCAGAAGCTTTAGAGAGAAAGAGGGAGAACGCGAACATAAGATTCAGCTGATACTCTGACACTCCAAACGCGTTTTTCACAGCGGTGAAGTATAACATGAGGAACTACGCGATATCGTAAGACAGAAAATTTCCAGTTGTCAAGCAGTCGATGTAAATCAAAGACCCAAAAAGTAAGTTCTATTTTAAATTTCTTTGTATGGGAAACACCACACAGAAAATAAAAAGAAATAAATAAAAAATAAAAAGAAATAAAAAGAAATAGACACCATTTTATAAGAACACCTAATTTTTCGCTAAGTCTCAATATTGTTGAATTTTTTGGCTTTGAGCCTCATATTGTTCTTAAAGTATTCTTAAGTAATAAACGTGTAACTTCTTCTGAAAATCAAACGAATATGTTTAAGTCTTTGCTGATCTCTTGCTTCATCATAAAGCATAATAGAAATAGAACACACTAATAAATATTGTATCGCTATTACTAAAGTTAATCTATAGTCAATAGTGTGGCTCAAATGCACAAAAATTCGAAGTCGTAATGAGGCTTAAACCCTGTGTTATTTTAAAATTATTCTTAAATTGCAGCAATTTTGAGCCATAATGTTCTTATACACTTTATTTTTATTTTTAAAATGTGTAGAACTATTAAGGTATTGACTAATATCAAAAATAAATAGATTACTGTATTCGCCTTTCATCTCGTGATGGTTTCAGTTGAAATCTTTAATATGCTTGTGGAAAACTTTTTGCTAGCAGAAATATGCACGCATGTAGAAAGGCTTGACAGCATGACCTTTTTGAAGAAACATTTATTAGGGGACGAACGCTAGAAACAAGCATATTTTCGTTCAAATCTCAAAGCAAAATATTGAGGATTTGGAGTCCTTTCTGGTATAGTATAAACCATTGGAAGTTCAGATAAACGTTTTTTAAGTAAGACATTGGTTTCAAAGAAAGTAGCACTCAGCCGCTCAAAAAATTAAGAAAATTCAGTACTGGATTTATGAGACTTAAAAAGGTGGTTTTTAGTGTTTATGTATTTAAAGTCGATTTATTTGTGTTCAAAATGTCATGTATGTGATGTTGGCTACCCTCTAGCAGTTTAACTTCTGTTGTTTAGTAAGATTTATCATCATTTCAAGTGTACATGGAGCTCTTTCACTTTCAATTAATGTGCATGTGGAAGACATTGGAACTCAAAAATTTTTGCTAAGAAGGTCTGAAGAAAGTTTTGATACTGGAATTGTGAAAAAGCACAGAACGTTCAAGCACTGGACGAAAAAGGTTTTCTTACAATAAAACCGTGTGTGTCACAAAAGCAAATGCGTTCAAATCAGACTCAAAGTTAAGGCCATTTTCCAGTTCTAGTAGCAAGTAGTGTAATGCTTTTAATTGCTGTAACATACTCATGAAATGGGTCTGGGGGCATTCCCCTAGAAATTTGTTAGTGCGGTTCTTTTTCCATTGGCGTAAATGCATCTCCCAATATCATGTCCGCCATTCGTGATAAGGACATTCAACAATTCCACTGCATCTATATCATAAAGGGGAATCCTTCAATTTGGCTTAGAAGACATGCCCATATTTCATATTCATTGTTTACCTTCACAATTTGAAGCACGGCTGATTACATCAAAAGTATTTCTTCAGCCCTGATCTAAAGGTTTTAATAAAAATAGATAATTTTCTTGGGGGCAAAAGTCCATATAATGCAAGAGCAATCTTAAGGAATAGGGGGCATTTGACCTTGAGTTTCAATGATTGGAAAGGTCCTGTTTGGTAGTTGACTACAAATAACGAATCAATTCGTTATCTTTGTGTGACTAAACAGATTGTCATTGTAATACAGATGAATTGATTGCAGTCAGATAAAAAGCAAGTCCAGATACAAAATTAACCGTACTGGCTTTATTAAAGATAGAGATGCGATAATTTAGTAAAATTGTGACATAATATAGCCAGCATTTAGAAAGATCTCAATGGCCATGCAACAGTGAGAAAATTCATCATAGCAATACAATACAAAACATTGGAAGCAAGGTTAATGCAGTTTGAAAAGCAAGATTAATGCAAAAATTTAGGAGGGCAGAGCGTCCCCCCAAAAAATGAGCAAGAATTTTAACAAAGGGGGGCCCCTCCATAGATCACCCAGTGGTAGACCTCAGAACGTGTAGACTTAATAAGTCTTCGCGTCATTACGTTAAAAAAGTAAAGGTAATCCCGTATACTTTCGTAGATAGGGGATGCCTGTTAGAGAGGACACTTATGCTGAGCCATCGGCATGTGAGGTAGGGTGGCCAGTTCCTTTCCTCACCGCCTTTATCTCCCCAGTGTTCCCACTGGGTACCGATTAGCTGCTGGGGGAACAGTGAGCGAGCGTTCAGTCAGGGCATCGAGTCGGGCTCGAACCGTAGACCTTCGGCATGAGAGGCACGCGTTCTAACCACTAGGCCACCTCGCTCATGTCATTACGATACAAGCACTAATAGTCAGGTTATTTTAACGTACAGTTCCATACAAAATATGCAGCTCTAAGCAAATTTTCGCAGTTCTACTTAAAAAACTGTGCAATTGAAAAGTTTACTATTTAGTAGCCTAAAATTATGAGAAAGTTAATAGCAGTAAAAATGATAGATTTGTGCGTGAAATAATAGGCGAAACATAACGAGAAATGGTATTATTAGAGGAAGTAGCATTTAGCTACTCCTTTTCACTAAGAACGGGCGAGGTTGCTAGTGGCTAGAGCAGCATCCCTTCCGTGCAGAAGGATCTACGTTTCGAGTCCGACTTCATGCGCTGACTGAATGTTCCCCCACTGCCCACCCAGCAGCAAATGGGTACCCGGTGGCAACACTGGGGAGGTAAAGGCGGCGAGGAAAGGCACTGGCCACCCTACCTCACATGCCGATGGCTCAGGAAAGTGTCCATTCTAACAGGCACTCCCCTACGTACTACGTACGAAATTATATGGGACTACTTTGACCTTTTACTAAGAGCAGGCAATTCAATCCCATTCGCAGTCAAAAGTCAATCCTTCAACACAGCATCGCTGGATTTTATGTGTAGTTCTAAATTTTTCTCGAAAGAAAACCTGCTAGTGGTGCCAATAGACTTACTCAGACTAACTTTCAGGGAAAAACAAACCATGAAACGAACTGCCGTTATGGCAAATAACGCTCATCAATGAACTATTTTTACTCTCTTGCAGAGATGTTTTAAATCGTGGAACTGAGTTGCGTATGATGGCAAATAATATCCTATACTGTAAGTTGCCAACTGCTATAGTGTCCAGCATGGGTAGCTTGAGCAACATCTTCATGATTGTCTTCATTCAGTGTTCCACTAGACTTCAGGGACCGATGAAAACATTGGTTACAAATCTGGGATGCGTTAATGCTCTGCTCTCCACAATGATTTCTGTTCGCACATTCATAAGCATCTTTTCAGAGGAACAGAGCAAATTCTCCGACACAACTAAAGCCATTATCATGTCATTTGGATGCTTCTTGACGATCCTACAACTGGCAAGTCAGTTATGCATATCAATAGAAAGAATGGTGGCTGTCCGTATGCCATTCACATACAGATCAACATACGCCAGAAGTGGCCGCAAGTTGCTTACGGTGGCGGTTTGGCTGGCATCAGCAGTTATCGGCGCCGCAATTGGAGGTCTCGGAGAGAAATTTCATATTCCACTTCTGATATCTATCTCTACTTGGCTATTCTTCATTGGATTTCTGATCACGCAGGCCGTGCTATATGTATTCATTATAAGAGGGTTTAGAGCCACCTCCAGAGCCGTCAGTGATGTCATTGAAATAGAAACAGATGAACCTCCCAGTTTCAGCAACAGAGAGATTCTTAGAAGAAAACAAGAGAGAAGATTGCACCTACTGGCTGTAGGAATCCTGGTCAGCTACACTTGTTGTAGTTTTCCACTCATGGTGTTTGTTGGCATTTATGAACTGAAGATGGAATCACAATCATGTTACAGTAAAGAAGGCTTGTTCTACACCGTGTCTCTCGGTTTTGTTTCTTTGAATATGCTAATCGATCCATTGTGGTACTTCTTCCATAGCTTCATCCTCTCAAAGTAGAGAACAATTCTATATTCTTTATCAAACGGACGAAGTTGGAACGGGACTTTCGATTTGTCACTTACTGACATACATGTTTTTGTTTTATAAGAAACATGTCTACAAGAAACATGAGGCTGAAATTGGGCAAAAATTAAGAAACATTTAAGAAATACAGACTGGCTGAATTTCAAATAATACCTTGCAAAAACTGTTTTTACTAGTAAATTTTTCATCAAACTAGCAAGAAAATAGAATGAACATCCATTACATGCCTCAAAAAACCTGAGCATCTTTTTTCTTGCACGCAATTGCTTACTCTGGGTTGCTATTGTCATTGGAAGTCTTAAAATGTATGAAACGCTAAAGGCTGGATTTGACGAAATATTAAACATCCAGTCTGAAGCCAGAGAGTTTGTTTCTTATAAAAAAAGTACGTGTGCATTTTTTCTTTGTTGGTGAATGGGACAGGAGCTCAGATAGCTGGAACTTCTGGCAAGTGGGGTCACTTTTCGAATTCCTTCCTTTGTAAACTCCTATACATCTTTACATATGTTCCTCCTTTTAACTGGGATGCCGGATAGCTAGGAATACCGTTAAGAGGGACCAATCTAGGGCTCCAGCTGCGACTTTGCTCCGCATAAGTGGGACTGATACCAAATATTACATAACTGTTCCGCTAAATCAAACGTTGATTCGTTGAAATGTCAATCCCAACGCAAAACTGTATGATTTCATACAATTTGATATGTTAACGGAAGGGAAAATACGTTTTGAGGACAGGTGCCTAAATAAATATTATAAATGGGCATATCAAATTGATAATATGAGGTGACATGTGACCACTTGCATGCTCCTTCACTTAAATGGGACTACAACTGTCTTTCATCAATGAGTTCCAGTTATTGAGAGTTCTACTTTACTGGTACTCCCGCTAACAGGGACTGATTCTTGATGCCCCATGAGAGTCCCAGTTATCGAGAGTATACTGTAATAGCAGAAACCTCACAGAAGTTGGGAGTTTTAAGATGTAAATCCTTCATTTTCTTGTAGATACTACTTATAAATTTCATTCAAAGCGACTACTTACTGTTTTCTTTTCTCCTCTTGTCTCTTTATGTTTTCCTAGCATTCTATACTTCCAATAGCCCCTATCAGCTCTATTATGTGTCATTCAAAGGCACCAGGAACCAGTGGCGGACCGTGAGGTTGATCACTGTGTATTCTCTAGGAAGGGAAAACTAGGAGGCAGTAATGTATTTACTGAGGGGTGTGGGGGCGCCACTCCCCAATATTTCTGAAATTGCAAGAAAGTTGGTCAAAAGTCGGCCAAACTGTAATAGAATAGAAATGACCACGGTTTATTCTGTGACCTTTTTTTATTAGTAACAGTATACTGCTACTAACAGTAGTTGATCAAATTGACAAAACATACCCCCCCCCGCGGAAAGTGTCTCGGCACATCTCTACTAGGAGGCAGTTGATAAGTTTTGGAAATGTAGTGCAAAAACAATGGGGAAGTCTATTAGGCGGAAGATTGTTTGCAGGTAGACTTGTCAAAGTATAAAAAAATGGGAAAAAACCTCTCGTAATCCATGGTAGGACTACCCCTTCAATATTGCCACGAACACAAACTGAAGTTACTTCAACTTTCATTACGTGCAGTAATAAACTTAGAAGCAACATGCTCAGAAAACTGCTTCAGACGAATCTCCCTTCAGACATTCTTCAAACAAAAATGGATTTGAAGCCACACAATACCCTTTGCTTTCGGGTTTTCTAAATGATGATGGCCATCCAATTGGAAAATTACAAAAGAATGGCAAGAAATGGTTGTCAAATTTTTCTTTTGCTTACCAGTTTTATTCTGCGAGATTACATCGTGTTTTCACTTCATAACAACTGTGTGGTGGCTGCCATTGCAATGCCCTATACGAGGCTGCTCAGCAACATACTATCGAGGCGTGAAAGCTAAAAGTTGACCAGCTTACTGCTTCATTCTTTCTCTGGCTCGTTTACCAGCCCATTCATAAAATTCTACTCTCTGATTGGTTGAATTTAGACGGAGAGATTCACCGCTTATTGCATGGTGCAGACAGTGTCATAACAAAGCACAGAGAATAAGCGGAGATATATTGCTCCTACGCAGCATTCCTCTCAATAATGGCAGTCTAGCGTGGAAATTTCATGCAATAATAAATGGCTGTATTGAATTTTAGGCTTCAATATAATAACCTTTTTTGAACAAATGTTTTTCTTATATCCCAGGGTATTCACTGAATACCTTGCATACCCTGACAGTACACCACTGATATGGTAAATTTGTAGCGAAGGCATTGGGCAGATGAATCGCAAGCACACTTCTAAAAACCAATTGATTTGCATACAGCAGATTTGAGAATAATGGGCAGCTGCAAATATTCTCTTGCAGATATTTTCAAACATGTCAAATGCCCACCCACTACTGAGATAAGAGACCACTTTTTCTACTTTGCTGCTTTCTAATATGCTCCACACGCTGGAAAAATCCAGATTCAAACCAGCATATGACTCACTGGCTTCACTAGCAGACAATTCTGATTTACAAGTACCTGTTTCAATCACGTTTTCCTATTATATCCCAAATTGTGGCCTTCTTATGAGTGCACGTTTTTACTCATTCATCAGGGAAAATGATAGAACTCCAGTTTTAGTCAAACCAGACTCATTCCCCTATAGTATCTTAGTCTCATGTCATGGGTAAGGCCTTCTCCAAAAGAAGCAAGCTTTTAACCTGTAGCATCATGCAAATTTCTCTCATAATTTTAGCTGAAGTCATGCTTTTTTGCTACGTCCGGAGGTGACTGTAAAGGGGCTTTTAGTAGATAGAGCGTATAAACACCACACCTCTGCTAATAGCCCCTCTCTTAAGACGCTTTTAAAGAGGGACAAGGGAAGATCAAAGCTTACGAAGTGTCACCCAATGAGAAAAATTCCAGCTACCTTGTAGCTATTTATTCGCTCGTAAATGAAACATCAATCTCCAACAAAGTTAAGCATACTGATAAGATGCCGACAAAATTCATCGTCATTCATCCATTTTTTATCGGCTCTTTAGAGAAGCATTTTAGTGAGAATTTTCCCACAGCACGAAAAAGCGACAACATTCTTTTCACTTGCTAAAAGCTTTTTTCGTCCGACACTCATCAGAGTATAAAAGCGTCGGATAGTGACCGAAAGGTTAACCGAAATATATATCCAGATGCGGTTACATGTGATAGGATGCGTCTAATTGGCCCCAAGTGTGACCAATTAGGACCTATTAACCATTGTTTACTTGAAGAGTCCCAGTGAGAAAATAAACTCTTTTTGTCTACACAAGACTGGGTTTTGAGTCTTGATGTAAGCAGATTCCAAAACACTTAAATGAAAACACCCTCTTGCATGCCCAATGATCAGAACATTGTCGTCTGTATATGTTTTGGCAAATTCTGGATTTTCAATAAGGTGTTGTCCTATGGCCCACTCACAATTAATTTTAGACTTGTTATTTTTACATATACAAGGTGGCTGCTCTCTTACGGCATAGCTTTTCTTCCTGATGCTCGTGAGGACATGTTGTTTTATTCTGTCTGCTAGTCTCTGCATAGTGCGTCCTACGTACCGAGCTTCACCTCGGCACGAAAATTCAAAACTAATACTAGGCATCTTGTGGAGGATGCTTCAGACCTAAGATTGCCCCTTTCAAAAGCAAAAATGAGCTGATTTATAGAAGACAGGTTTAGTCGGGAAGTTTCTCATAATCTTTGACTGCTATCCTCATTATTACCTCACACAGTAGCACAGATTTCAACCTAAAAGATGCAATGCCGTGGTGGAACAGCAAATTGGAAAAACAGATCTTCAGACAGCAGTTGTGAAACACATTAATACATCTGTACTGTTGTTAGCATAAACAAAACAATTTTTGTAGTTTTTCTTTGGATACCCGGTGATAAGAGGCATTCAAATGGGAAGTACTCTCTCATTTTCCTTTACGGGTTTTATTACTTATGTTCGTTATACTTTTAAATGCCAACTTCTATCATAGATCAACCCTAGTGTTTCATTGTTTTTGCTATTCACTATAATTTAATTTAAACCAAGTTATAAAAACTTCTGCCCCACTTATGTGACTTTCTTGAGGATTTTAAGTTCATGTGGCAGTCGCCGGTAATTACGGCTATATGTGAACCAGGCTTTAGCGTTATTGGGCGTATAAAATTTTACGATTTCAACACGTATTTCTCCCAAAAAACAACATTACAGATTAACAGTGCGCAACGTATCTCAGGGCTTTTGGCGACTATTGTAGCTTTCCTCATAGCTATTTTTTGCTTCCAATGTACCTGAGAAATTTTCAATATCATTTTGGGTTTCATGCCTCTAATAGCTCTCGAGGAAGTTTCATGCCCCCATTTGTCCTGTGAAAAGTCTTCATACCCTCCCAAATTCTAGTCTTCTCCGGTACCCAGAGTGACAAATGAGAGACCCATTACCAAACACAAATATCAACACTACACGTTTTTTTAGGCGACACGCATTTTCTGGTTTCAGCCAGGATGTTTCTTAATAATTAGTCAAATTCAACCTTAAAAGCTTTTCAAATGCTGCTACAATTTCAAAGACTCCTAATTACAATAACAACCCAAATTAGGCAATTTTGATGCAAGAAAAGGATGGTCATGCTTTGTGAGACATGCAATGGATTTTCATTCTATTGTCTTGCTAGTTTGATAAAAATTTACTAATAACGATTGATTTTTCAAGTTAGTATTTAAAACTCAGCCTGCCAATGTTTCCTAATTTTTCTCTAATTTCAGGCTCATGTTTCCTATATACATGTTTCTTATTAAAATAACGTGTAGTCCATGATAGAAAAATAAAGAGTCGAATGTTATTCTATTAGAGATTTCTCTTGTGGTCGAGGCAAAACCCTTTTTGTCACATACGAACCGTGCGGCCTAGTTTGAGAAACACTGCTCTGGTGAGCCCCACAAAATAAGGGAGTGTCGAAATTCCAGAAAGTTTTAGGGCAGCAAGTAGCAAGCCACTAGCAGGGTGAGTGCACGAAAAAGCATTTTCTATTTTTGTGAGCCATATCTCTCTCTCATATTTTTCAGAGGGGGCTCAGTCTTCCGTCGCATTACTTAGAGGCGTGCACGAGCCCCCAAGCCCCCATTTATTTGGTACCTACACCTATGATTGTCATCTTTACGTTAAATGACAGAAGGATTGCTATGTATCGTTATTGCTAAAAATTGCTTCCGATCTAGCAAAGTGGTTTACTGGTGCACGCTTTTCTGGCTTTTGAAGCATGCCTATCAGATGCCTTTTTCTCATCTAGCCTCCATATACTTCTACAAGAGATCCAACAAATCAAATGACCAGGTTCAAGCATTAAATTCTGGGGACTAAGCCTTTTTGCAATTGAAGACACGCTTAATTCTAAAGCAGCTCTTTTTCATGGTATTTGAAGAATATTCGTTTGAAAGTGCTATGTTAGTTACATGCTCTCTGTCAAAAGTCTGTACAACCTTTCTCTGAATTCATTAAAATTTATTTTATCTACTGCTTTAGTTAAAACATCGACTTTTACTTGTTGTATGTTCTTAACTGCATGTGAGTGCTACCAAACTTTCCATTACCACGACCTAAGCACTCACCATAAATGAATTTTCGATTACAACCCCGTTCAAACTCTGTGAAACCTATAGGAGATCAATGGAGTTTCACATTGCGTGATTTTGACAGGATTTTGACTGAGTTCAACACTGTGAATTAATACTTTACCTTGTTCAAACTTCCTTCTCTTACGCAATTCAAGAGCCACAGACATTCTACAGAGACGCTTGCTGTGCTATTTGACATAGCACTGTGGGTAAGTGACAAACATTCTGCTGGCCAATTGTCTATTTTGGTGGGTTAGGAATAGAAGAAAATAGCTATAAGGATCTTCATTTATTAGTATTCATGTAATTGTAATGACAGAGTAGAACTCCAGGCTTGAAATGTCTTTACAACATGTAATAGTATTTCAGAAACACTGGAGAGATTTGAAATAACAATAATCATAATAACTTGGAATGTAATTTTGAAAAATTTAATCGGACTTTTGAAACAGGTCGACCCGGTCTAGATCCACCCCTGAGAGATGCAGAATCACAAAAGAAGGTATAACTTGTTTCCATAATAAATCTTTAGGAGTTCGATGAATGTAAAAAGGCTTGCAGTGATAGTTGTTTCACAATTTTAGACTCGGAAAGCACTTACCATCAACTTGAAATTAAGGAGGCTTTACATATCTTGTAGGAAAAGCTTAATTTTAACAGGTTAACACTTCTGTGGTTATTTTCTTTTAATTTAAACTCCCCTTGCTTGCTTTCTTTATAACGGTTTTCTAGTGGCGGATCCAGGAAACACCCTGACATTCGTAAGACCATCAATGATCACACCCAAAATGCCACGCCCATGTTCGTTTCTTAAAGCAATCCCACGGTATTTTATAAGAGTAAAGGTAATTAGAAAATGAGGCTCAAATCGCCAAAATCTTAAGAAAATTTCCTTAATTTGCCAAAGGCTAAATTTCCAAAAGCAACTTTTTGTTGGCTGAATATCGATATGACATCATTATTACATTCAAAATGTTAACAATGAAAGTCAAATTCCAGTATACAAGATTAGCAAAGAAAGTGCACCCCCACTTTAGCTAGTTTATTTCAACCAAGCGTAAGAACATTTTAAGGCAATCTTAGGCTTAATTTCGAGAAAAATTAAGAAAATTGAGGCTCATGCAAAATGATGATTTTGCTATATAACAAACGTGTAGCTATGCAATCGACAGATAGGCATTTTCCTTTCGCCACTTCATCGAACTGCATAGAGTTGGTTGACAAGGCCTGAAGACCATCGATCACACTTTAGGCCTTATAGAACACTCGATGAACTCTCCTTTTTTCTTTCGTAAAAGTTAGCGATGTTCGTTTCATCCTTAAAGATGATGTCAATTTTGTCTAACAACTCCATCATTGACGTTCTGTTATCCCATTCAAAAGGATTACAAACCCTTCTGCGAATAGTGATAGCAGTCAGGCAGCAAAGTAATCCTTAAATGCCAGAGAACAAATGTCCGGGGGAGGGGTAATGCTTTATCTAATAATCTCATCTATATTCAATTCATTTTCATACAGAATTTCTAAATTTGCAATTCTCACTGACATTCGCGACTTCCGCTGGACAATCGCAACCTCGTCCTTACAGTCGCAACTTCCCTTATTGCAGAACTACCATAGGCAAGCTAAACAGTAGGAAACAATAATGCATGCTGGAAGAATTTCATAATTGATCAACAAAATCTAATCGTAAATGAGCAGGGGTATCTGATTCTCTAGTTTGCAATCGAATAAAGCACTATTCGGATTTCGGTTTTTGGATGCGAATCCATTGCTTCTCAAGCTTGCAACGTTCGGAGGAGGACTGGCAACGATGAGTTTTGCATCCGAAATCCGAATAAAGTTGAGATGGACCTGATGTGATAATGATACTACATTGACTCTTCTGTTATACATCTAAATTTCTG
This sequence comes from Cassiopea xamachana, assembly GCA_900291935.2. Lineage (NCBI taxonomy): Eukaryota > Metazoa > Cnidaria > Scyphozoa > Rhizostomeae > Cassiopeidae > Cassiopea > Cassiopea xamachana. The sequence continues at coordinate 8,835,771 of OLMO02000297.1, forward strand.
TTCTTTTTCTCTGGATAGCTTTTTCTTTTATTACCTTCAGTGAAATATATTTACAATATAGTTACAAAGTGCATTCATGCGCAGTGTGCTCAGGGGTAGAAAAAAGTCATTTTTGAAGCATTTAGTATCGAATTAAAGTTGTAGTACGATGAAATAGAAAACCTAACTAGATAAACAGAAAAGAATCAGATCAAAAACTCAATTATTAGGGATTTTATGGCTTAATGAAGTTGGGCATTGCTACGGACGTTCATATAGTAAATGTTTTTCGAATTAATTGCCAAGGTTTTCAGAAAAATGAACTGATTTCAAACAATAATTAAGTGTCCCCAGAGAGCTTGTAACACATTAAATCTAAAATTTTCTATTAAGTTCAAATGTGTACTATTACTAAGTAAAAGTAGTCCCGTATACTTTCATACGTAGGGGAGTGTCTGTTAGAGAGGACACTTATCCCGAGCCATCGGCATGTGAGGTAGGCTGGCCAGTTCCTTTCCTCACCGCCTTT
>OLMO02000297.1:8845629-8875430 GCA_900291935.2 Cassiopea xamachana
TCAGCTTTTTCCGACAATTTCCGACAAATTTGGTTGCAGGGGGGGCCGTGGCCCCCCCTGGCCCCCCCGGCCACGACGCTTCTGGTTGATTACGATAATTGAGCAGAAGTTAAGAAACAGATCCACAATGGAATGTCAATGCAAATTATTGCTCTGAATATCTTACTTCATTAAAGTAGCAAAACATGTTATTCGAGATATTGCTACAAGAGTTGTGAATGATACAGGCAGTTAAAAGTAAAATAGTCATCAAATTGAGCATCGTTGCCACCGACATTTGATTTTCTTCGGGCACAAATTAGAAAATTTAGAAATTTCCCTACAATGACACAGTGTGCTCAGAAGCGCAAATGTTGATAAAAAGTCCATATCTCTACTAAAAAATCACTGCCAGAGGTCCTTTGCGGGCTGGTTAGAAGCAGAACTTTAAGCTCTATAACAGGGGTTGGCAACCTGTATAAACCAGGGAGCCAAAGTTGAATTTTGAAATGCACACGAGGGCCGCAACTCAACATACAGTATAACTTTAATTTATACTAATTTAAACTAACCACTTATCTAATCAATGAAGACTTTTTTTATCGATAAATTTAATGTAACTTTGAAGCAGTACGTAAATTCAAACATAGACTTAAAGTACAAGTTTATTTGAGGAGCTGAATTCGAACACACAACACGATTTCCTGGAAGATCAGTCCCTTTTTCAGCTGACACTAATGTATCGGACCGCATGAACTCCAGATTTAAAGAGGCCTTCCGGGCTACAAAAAACACCCTGCGGGCCGCGAGTTGCCAAACCCTGCTCTATACGATGGTGGAAAATCAAGAGTGATAAAAATGGGCTTCGGGGTCTAGTCAAAAACTATAATTTTTAGCCATTTGGTCAGAAACTGCTGTTGTGGCATATTTGTGCGAAAAGTGGTTGTTTAGGATTGGTTGAGATGATATGAGAAGTGAAATCTTATACTCTCTGCAATCAAAAAATGAAATATTAGAAAATGTGCTTTTTTTCTTGGACTAGGCCTAAACTCCCATATTTGGGCAGAGAGGGCAAAATCACTTTTTTCAATTTTTCACCTAAAAAATAATTGCTTGACGCCACTATAGCGCTTTTTAAAAGCCAAAATATTCTGCTCTCTTTGATGCAACAAATGCAAAATACAAAAAGGTAACTATCAGAGATCTAGATTGTAGTTATCATTTTTTGGGCTCTTTTTATTACAAGAGTTACTGTTTTTGAAATATCTTAGCTAGAGGCGAGCACTGGGTGTTCCTGGGACCTTCTAGGAAGCAAAAGCTTATACATTTTACATAAAAAGCTGAACTACTAGAAAATGTCATTTTTGACAGACTAGGTACAAAGTGCGATGTTTTCGAGCATTGGCTAACATTGAATAAGTACGGCATATTTCAATTCAATTAAGGATTATTGGACAGATCTCGACCAATCCTAGACAGTCACTTGAAATTGAGATATGAGAAGCAAATTGCATGGAACAAAAACACCCAAATTGCCCATTCTAGTGTATGCAACAGATCTGAGAAATGTGGAAAAAGTTTGCTTATGCTCATGAATATGCCAATTGTGTGGAAAAACGTTTCATTGACTCAATTTTGAATGTGACAGCCAACATTTCGTTTTTCCAATTAAGGTTGATACCATAATCAGTAAGGATACCGTATGCATAAATTTTTGAGATGGTGTTTTAGCTTTACAATGAATTATCTGGATCACGCCCTTTTCTCAGGAAAAAGTAGAAATAACTCTTTCACATAACTTTTCTTGTGGGTGTGTACAGGAACAAGAGATATCCAAGTACATCTATTAATTTTTAGATGCTGCAAAAATTGATTATTCATCCATGAAAACTAAATCTGGTTGTCTAAAATGTTTGTATTATAGTAATATGATTCTGGGCAGACATACCAGCTACAAATAATATGTATACCCTGAAAAAATCAATTCAAACCATACAGTATCATTCACTTGCAAGTTATTGGTGGGCTTTCTTATCAGCTGTCAAAATCATGCATATATCAGGGTCAACATTACATTTTCAATCAGTTTTTCTATGGCTTTGCCAAATTCAGGCAAATTTTTATAAAATTATCCAAGACTAATAGATATTGTAGTCTTATAAAATTTAAACCCCAGGCTTCTATGTTTTCGTGGAAAAATGTTCTGAACTAATCTTTTTTTGGACCTAAGGAACATTTCTTTGTAACAACATAATTATTGCGAAAATCCTCTCGCTGGTATATTCGTCACTACAAATAACGATAATGTTGGCTACAAAGGTGCATTTTTTCTTCATAGCATAATACTTATATGAGCGAGGTAGCATAGTTGGTAGAGCGCATACCTCCCATGCTGAAGATCTTAGGTTCGAGCCCGGCTCGATGCCCTGACTGAACGTTCGCTCACTGTTCACCCAGCAGCAAGTGGGTACCCAGTAGGAACACTAGGAGATAAAGGCGGCGAGGAAAGGAACTGGCCAGCCTACCTCACATGCCGATGGCTCGGGATAAGTGTCCTCTCTAACAGACACTCCCCTACGTACGAAAGTATACGGGACTACTTTTACTTAGTAATAGTACACATTTGAACTTAATAGAAAATTTTAGATTTAATGTGTTACAAGCTCTCTGGGGACACTTAATTATTGTTTGAAATCAGTTTATTTTTCTGAAAACCTTGACAATTAATTCGAAAAACATTTACTATATGAACGTCCGTAGCAATGCCCAACTTCATTAAGCCATAAAATCCCTAATAATTGAGTTTTTGATCTGATTCTTTTCTGTTTATCTAGTTAGGTTTTCTATTTCATCGTACTACAACTTTAATTCGATACTAAATGCTTCAAAAATGACTTTTTTTCTACCCCTGAGCACACTGCGCATGAATGCACTTTGTAACTATATTGTAAATATATTTCACTGAAGATAATAAAAGAAAAAGCTATCCAGAGAAAAAGAACAGAAATTTAGATGTATAACAGAAGAGTCAATGTAGTATCATTATCACATCAGTTGTTGGGTGTCTGTGATTTGGACAACCAAAAGTGCTCTGTCTCAAAGTGTTTCAGGAGGGACTCAGCTCCCCGTAGCATTGCTTAGAGATATACTTGAGCCCCAAGTCTCCGTGTGGTCATTACCTATGCTGAACATGCTGAAGATGAATCAAGTTCTTTGGAATTCTAGTTTGTTAAATTTTGATGCTTTTATGCAATATGAATGTTGTTCTGATTAAGTTAGTTGAAGTTACCATGTTGCCTATGAACTGAAAGATAGCGCGTTCCCTTTGTCTTTATCAGCGTTTTAGAGTTTATTGTATATGGTTTTCATATTCATATCTTATTTTTCTATTGCAATAAAAAAGTTTTAGACGTTTTTGGTAACTGCATGTGAGCCGCAGATGATAAAATTTGTGTTAAAATACTATTAATTCAAACTTTATTTACTGTTACTTTTAAAATGGGAAACTAATACTAAAAAAGTGAATACAATGATAATCTACTCTCTCTGATTTCAAGAAATGTAAGAAATTTTGGATTTCCATACTTTACTCTGACATCTAGCAAGAACGCTTGCTCCGCAATTTATTTAGGCTCCACCCGCCACAATCATGATCACATGTTCCGATCTAAAAATTGAAAAGCATAATCCTAAAGCTTCTGAAGTATCTCAAAAGAGTTAAATTAGATACAATGCGCAGAAAGACGACTATTTGTTTAATTTTACAATATATGTTTCGGATTCATCATCTATCATCAGTCGCTAATACAGACTAAATATATAATTATTAGAACATTCGAACAAAAGAATGACAACCAGTGGCGGATCCAGACATTCGCAAGCTTCTTGGCTGAGAATATCAGATTTGGAATTGTTTGATGTTTTTGCTATGAATTGAATTGTATTTTAAGACGTTCATATGTTTCCAATCAAGGTCCATCTCAACTTTATTCGGATTTCCGATGCAAAACTTATCGTTGCCAGTCCTCCTCCGAACGTTGCAAGCTTGAGAAGCAATGGATTCGCATCCGAAACCGAAATCCGAAGTGCTTTATTCGATTGCAAACTAGAGAATCAGATGCCCCCTGCTCATTTACGATTAGATTTTGTTGATCAATTATGAAATTCTTCCAGCATGCATTATTGTTTCCTACTGTTTAGCTTGCCTATGGTAGTTCTGCAATAAGGGAAGTTGCGACTATAAGGACGAGGTTGCGATTGTCCAGCGGAAGTCGCGAATGTCAGTGAGAATTGCAAATTTAGAAATTCTGTATGAAAATGAATTGAATGTAGATGAGATTATTAGATAAAGCATTACCCCCCTGACATTTGTTCTCTGGCATTTAAGGATTACTTTGCTGCCTGACTGCTATCACTATTCGCAGAAGGGTTTGTAATCCTTTTGAATGGGATAACAGAACGTTAATGATGGAGTTGTTAGACAAAATTGACATTATCTTTAAGGATGAAACGAGCATCGCTAACTTTTACGAAGGAAAAAAAGAGAGTTCGTCGAGTGTTCTATAAGGCCTAAAGTGTGATCGATGGTCTTCAGGCCTTGTCAACCAACTCTATGCAGTTCGATGAAGTGGCGAAAGGAAAATGCCTATCTGTCGATTGCATAGCTACACGTTTGTTATATAGCAAAATCATCATTTTGCATGAGCCTCAATTTTCTTAATTTTTCTCGAAATTAAGCCTAAGATTGCCTTAAAATGTTCTTACGCTTGGTTGAAATAAACTAGCTCAAGTGGGGGTATTTTGAATGTAATAATGATGTCATATCGATATTCAGCCAACAAAAAGTTGCTTTTGGAAATTGAGCCTTGTGATTTTCTTAAGATTTTGGCGATTTGAGCCTCATTTTCTAATTACCTTTACTCTCATAAAAACCGTGGTATTGCTTTAAAAACGAACATGGGCGTGGCATTTTGGGTGTGATCATTGATGGTCTTACGAATGTCAGGGTGTTTCCTGGATCCTTCACTAGAAAACCGTTATAAAGAAAGCAAGCAAGGGGGGTTAAAATTAAAAGAAAATAACAACAGAAGTGTTAACCTGTTAAAATTAAGCTTTTCCTACAAGATATGTAAAGCCTCCTTAATTTCAAGTTGATGGTAAGTGCTTTCCGAGTCTAAAATTGTGAAACAACTATCACTGCAAGCCTTTTTACATTCATCGTACTCCTAAAGATTTATTATGGAAACAAGTTATACCTTCTTTTGTGATTCTGCATCTCTCAGGGGTGGATCTAGACCGGGTTGACCTGTTTCAAAAGTCCGATTAAATTTTTCAAAATTACATTCCAAGTTATTATGATTATTGTTATTTCAAATCTCTCCAGTATTTCTGAAATACTATTACATGTTGTAAAGACATTTCAAGCCTGGAGTTCTACTCTGTCATTACAATTACATGAATACTAATAAATGAAGATCCTTATAGCTATTTTCTTCTATTCCTAACCCACCAAAATAGACAATTGGCCAGCAGAATGTTTGTCACTTACCCACAGTGCTATGTCAAATAGCACAGCAAGCGTCTCTGTAGAATGTCTGTGGCTCTTGAATTGCGTAAGAGAAGGAAGTTTGAACAAGGTAAACTATTAATTCATAGTGTTGAACTCAGTCAAAATCCTGTCAAAATCACGCAATATGAAACTCCATTGATCTCCTATAAGTTTCACAGAGTTTGAACGGGGTTGCAATCGAAAAGTCATTTATGGTGAATGTATAGGTCGTGGTGATGGAAACTTTGGTAGCACTCACACGCAGTTAAGAGCATACAACAAGTAAAAGTCGACAGTTTAGCTAAAGTAGTAAATAAAAAAAGTTTTAATAATTTCAGAGAAAGGTTGTACAGACTTGACAGAGACCATGTAACTGACATAGCACTTTCAAACGTAACTCTGGGTACCGAAGCAGACTAGAACTTGGGAGGGTATGAAGACATTTCACAGGACAAATGGAGGCATGAATCTTCCTCGAGAGTTATTAAGGGCATGAAACCTTCCAAATGAAAAGTATATTGAAAATCTCTCAGGTACATTGGAAGCAAAAAAATAGCTATGAGGAAAGCTACAATAGTCGCCAAAAGCCCTGAGATACTTTGCACACTGCTAATATGTAATGTTGTTTTTTGGGAGAAGTACATGTGGTAATCGTAAAATTTTATGTGCCCAATAACGCTAAATGCCTCATGAGCAAAACACCATTGATACAGGGGGAGAGAGAACACGTGTAAGGTGCGAGCAGTGGTGTAGAAGAGGGGGCACAGCCCCCTAGCTGTGACTTGAAGTGGGGCTCTGCCCCTCCAGCTCTGTAAATTAGAAACATAGAAGAATCAGTATTCTGCTGTAAAAAGCTATTTTAGATTCAAAGAGCTGTCGAGAAATTGTTAGTGTACAAGATGTAGGGTATTAAAAATACGTTGTTTTTTGGATGATATCATCGCTTTCTCTTATAACTGCGTGGATTAACTTCAAACTTTCTTATGAAGATCATACAAGAAAAGAGCCCCCTAGCTATCAACAGAGCAACTAGCTATCGATTTACCTCTACACCACTGGGTGCAAGGGTGAACAATCTGTGATGATTATGTTTTCCATAAGTTTCTGTCGCTGTCCCAAGGACTATTGTCTGGTATGAAAGTCAAAACGTTTAAGACATTGTTGAGCTGCAATCATTGGTGAGGTTTTCGGTGGCACTGACTTTGATGGTGATAGAAACTTTTCATAGAATCTACCCTGGGACTCATAGTAACACAATGGGGGTGCAGTTCTAGTACTTGACCTGTAAAGTGCACATGGACAGTACTTTTTTATGTAGGCCTTCATAGTGCAAGCGGAACATGCAATGAACTTAAAATTCTCAAGAAAGTCACATAAGTGGGGCAGAAGTTTTTATAACTTGGTTTAAATTAAATTATAGTGAATAGTAAAAACAATGAAACACTAGGGTTGATCTATTATAAAAGTTGGCATTTAAAAGTATAACGAACATAAGTAATAACACCCGTAAAGGAAAATGAGAGAGTACTTCCGATTTGAATGCCTCTTATCACCGGGTATCCAAAGAAAAAATACAAAAATTGTTTTGTTTATGCTAGTAACAGTACCGATGTATTAATGTGTTTCACAAATGCTGTCTGAAGATCTGTTTTTCCAATTTGCTGTTCCACCACGGCCTTGCATCTTTTAGATTGAAATCTTTGCTACTGTGTGAGGTAATAATGAGGATAGCAGTCACAGATTATGAGAAACTTCCCGACTAAACCTGTCTTCTATAAATCAGCTCATTTTTGCTTTTGAAAAGCACAATCTTAGGTCTGAAGCATCCTCCACAAGATGCCTAGTATTAGTTTTGAATTTTCGTGCCGATGTGAAGCTCGGTACATAGGACGCACTATGCAGAGACTAGCAGACAGAATAAAACAACATGTCCTCACGAGCACCAGGAAGAAAAGTTATGCCGCAAGAGAGCAGCCACCTTGTATATGTAAAAATAACAAGTCTAAAATTAATTGTGAGTGGGCCATAGGACAACACCTTATTGAAAATCCAGAATTTGCCAAAACATATACAGACGAAAATGTTCGGATCATTGGGCAAGCAAGAGCGTGTTTTCATTTAAGTGTTTTGGAATCTGTTTACATCAAGACTCAAAATCCAGTCTTGCGTAGACAAAAAGAGTTTGTTTTTTCACTGGGACTCTTCAAGTAAACAATGGTTAATAGGTCCTAATTGGTCACACTTGGGGCCAATTATACGCGTCCTATCATATGTAACCGCATCTAGATATATATTTCGGTTAACCTTTAGGTCACTATCCGACGCTTTCATACTCTTATGAGTGTCGGATGAAAAAAGGTATTAGTATGTGAAAAGAATGTTGTCGCTTTTTCGTGCTGTGGGAAAATTCTCACAAAAATGCTTCTCTAAAGAACCGATAAAATATGGATGAATGACGATGAATCTTGCCGGCATTCTATCAGTATGCTTAACTTTGTTGGAGATTGATGTTTCATTTACGAGCGAATAGATGGCCACAAGGTAGCTCGCATTTTTCCCATTGGATGACATTTCGCAAGCTTTGATTTTCTCTTGTCCCTCTTTAAAAGCGTTTTTGGAGAGGGGCTATTAGCAGAGGTGTGGTGTTTATACGCTCTATCTACTAAAAGCGCCTTTTACAGTCACCTCCGGACTTGACAAAAAAGCATGACATCAGCTAAAGTAATGAGAGAAATTTTGCGTGATGCTACAGGATAAAAGCTTGCTTCTTTGGGAGAAAGCCTTACCCTTGACGTAATCTTAGTTCTTTGAGACTAAGATACTATGGGGGAATGAGTCTGGTTTGACTAAAACTGGGGTTCTATCATTTTCCCTGATGAATGAGAGAAAACGTGCACTTATAAGAAGGCCACAATTTGGGATATAATAGGAAAACGTGATTGAAACAGGTACTTGTACATCAGAATTGTCAGCTAGTGAAGCCAGTGAGGCATATGCTGGTTTGAATCTGAATTTTTCCAGTGTGTGGAGCATATTAGAAAGCAGCAAAGTAGAAAAAGAGGTCTGTTATCTCAGTAGTGGGTGGGCATTTGACATGTTTGAAAATATCTGCAAGAGAACATTTGCAGCTGCCCATTATTCTTAAATCTGCTGTATGCAAATCAATTGGTTTTTAGAAGTGTGTTTGCGATTCATCTGCCCAATGTCTTCGCTACAAATTTACCATATCAGTGGTGTACTGTCAGGGTATACAAGGTATTCAGTGAATACCCTGGGGTATAAGAAAAATATTTGTTCAAAAAAGGTTATTATATGGAAACCTAAAATTCAATACAGCCATTTGTTATTGCATGAAATTTCCACGCTAGACTGCCATTATTGAGAGGAATGCTGCGTAGGAGCAATATATCTCCGCTTATTCTCTGTGCTTTCTTATGACACTGTCTGCACCATGCAATAAGCGGTGAATCTCTCAGTCTAAATTCAACCAATCAGAGAGTAGAATTTTATGAATGGGCTGGTAAACGAGCCAGAGAAAGAATGAAAAAGTAAGCTGGTCAACTTTTAGCTTTCACGCCTTGATAGTATGTTGCTGAGCAGCCTCGTATAGGGCATTGCAATGGCAGCCAACACACAGTTCTTATGCAGTGAAAACACAATGTAATGTTGCAGAATAAACCTGGCAAGCAAAAGAAACGTTTGACAACCATTTCTTGCCATTCTTTTGTAATTTTCCAATTGGATGGCCATCATCAATTAGAAAACCCGAAAGCAAAGGGTATTGTGTGGCTTCAAATCTATTTTTGTTTGAAGAATGTCTGAAGGGAGATTCGTCTGAAGCGGTTTTCTGAGCATGTTGCTTCTAAGTTCACTACTGCACGTAATGAAAGTTGAGGTAACTTCAGTTTGTGTTCGTGACAATATTGAAGGGATAGTCCTACCATGGATTACGAGAGGTTTTTTCCCATTCTTTTATACTTCGAAAAGTCTACCTGCAAACAAACTTCCTCCTAATGGGCTTCTCCCATTGTTATTGCACTACATTTCCAAAACGTATCAACTGCCTCCTAGTAAAGATGTGCCGAGACACTCCGCGGGGGGGGGTATGTTTTGTCAATTTGATCAACTACTATTAGTAGTAGTATACTGTTACTAATAAAAAAAGGTCACAGAATAAACCGTGGTCATTTCTATTCTATTGCAGCTTGGCCGACTTTTGACCAACTTTCTTGCAATTTCAGAAATATTGGGGAGTGACGCCCCACGCCCCCACGCCCCCCAGTAAATACATTACTGCCTCCTAGTTTTCCCTTCCTAGAGAATACACAGTGATCAACCTCACATTCCGCCACTGGTTTCTGGTGCCTTTGAATGACACATACTAGAGCTGATAGGGGCTATTGGAAGTATAGAATGCTAGGAAAACGTAAAGAGACAAGAGGAGAAAAGAAAACAATAAGTAGTCGCTCTGAATGAAATTTATAAGTAGTATCTACAAGAAAATCAAGGATTTACATCTTAAAACTCCCAACTTCTGCGAGGTTTCTGCTATTACAGTATACTCTCGATAACTGGGACTCTCATGGGGCATCAAGAATTAGTCCCTGTTAGCGGGAGTACCAGTAAAGTGGAACTCTCAATAACTGGAACTTATTGATGAAAGACAGTTGTAGTCCCACTTAAGTGAAGGAGCATGCAAGTGGTCACATGTCACCTCATATTATCACTTTGATATGCCCATTTATAATATTTATTTAGGCACCTGTCCTCAAAACGTATTTTCCCTTCCGTTAATATATCAAATTGTATGACATCATACAGTTTTGCGTTGGGATTGACATTTCAACGAATCAACGTTTGATTTAGCGGAACAGTTATGTAATATTTGGTATCAGTCCCACTTATGCGGAGCAAAGTCGCAGCTGGAGCCCTAGATTGGTCCCTCTTAGCGGTATTCCTAGCTATCCGGCATCCCAGTTAAAAGGAGGAACATATGTAAAGATGTATAGGAGTTTACAAAGGAAGGAATTGGAAAAGTGACCCCACTTGCCAGAAGTTCCAGCTATCTGAGCTCCTGTCCCATTCACCAACAAAGAAAAAATGCACACGTACTTTTTTTATAAGAAACAAACTCTCTGGCTTCAGACTGGATGTTTAATATTTCGTCAAATCCAGCCTTTAGCGTTTCATAAATTTTAAGACTTCCAATGACAATAGCAACCCAGAGTAAGCAATTGTGTGCAAGAAAAAAGATGCTCAGGTTTTTTGAGGCATATAGTGGATGTTCATTCTATTTTCTTGCTAGTTTGATGAAAAATTTACTAGTAAAAACAGTTTTTGCAAGGTATTATTTGAAATTCAGCCAGTCTGTATTTCTTAAATGTTTCTTAATTTTTGCCCAATTTCAGCCTCATGTTTCTCGTAGACATGTTTCTTATAAAACAAAAACATGTATGTCAGTAAGTGACAAATCGAAAGTCCCGTTCCAACTTTGTCCCTTTGATAAAGAATATAGAATTGTTCTCTACTTTGAGAGGATGAAGCTATGGAAGAAGTACCACAATGGATCGATTAGCATATTCAAAGAAACAAAACCGAGAGACACGGTGTAGAACAAGCCTTCTTTACTGTAGCATGATTGTGATTCTATCTTGAGTTCATAAATGCCTACAAACGCCATGAGTGGAAAACTACAACAAGTGTAGCTGACCAGAATTCCTGCAGCCAGTAAGTGTAATCTTCTCTCTTGTTTTCTTCTAAGAATCTCTCTGTTGCTGACACTGGAAGGTTGATCTGTTTCTATTTCAATGACTTCACTGACGGCTATGGATGTGGCCCTAAACCCTCTTATAATGGATACATATAGCACGGCCTGCATGATCAGAACTCCAGTGAAGAATAGCCAAGTAGAGATAGATATCAGAAGTGGAATATGAAATTTCTCTCCGAGACCTCCAATTGCGGCGCCGATAACTGCTGATGCCAGCCAAACTGCCACCATAAGCAACTTGCGGCCACTTCTGGCGTATCTTGATCTGTATGTGAATGGCATACGGACAGCCACCATTCGTTCTATTGAAATGCATAACTGACTTGCCAGTTGTAGGATCGTCAAGAAGCATCCAAATGACATGACAATGGCTTTAGCTGTGTCGGAGAATTTGCTCTGTTCCTCTGAAAAGATGCTTATGAATGTGCGAACAGAGATCATTGTGGAGAGCAGAGCATTAACGCATCCCAGATTTGTAACCAATGTTTTCATCGGTCCCTGAAGTCTAGTGGAACACTGAATAAAGACAATCATGAAGATGTTGCTCAAGCTACCCATGCTGGACACTATAGCAGTTGGCAACTTGCAGTATAATATATTATTTGCCATCATGCACAACTCAGTTCCACGACTCAAAACATCTCTGCAAGGGAATAAAAAATAGGCCATTAATGAACGTTATTTGCCATAATGGCAGTTCATTTCATGGTTTATTTTTCCCTGAAAATTAGTCTGAGTAAGTTTATTGGCACCACTAGCAGGTTTTTTCTCGAGAAAATTTAGAACTACACATAAAATCCAGCGATGCTGTGTTGAAGGATTAACTTTTGACTGCGAATGGGATTGAATTGCCTGCTCTTAGTAAAAGGTAAAAGTAGTACCGTATACTTTCCTACGTAGGGGAGTGCCTGTTACAATGGACACTTTCCTGAGCCATCGGCGTGTGAGGTAGGGTGGCCAGTTCCTTTCCTCGCCGCCTTTATCTCCCCAATGTTGCCACCAGGTACCCATTTGCTGCTGGGTGGGCAGTGGGCGAACATTCAGTCAGGGCATCGAGTCGGACTCGAAACGTAGATCCTTCTGCACGGAAGGGATGCTGCTCTAACCACTATGCAACCTCGCCCGTTCCTAGTGAAAAGGAGTAGCTAAATGCTACTTCCTCTAATAATACCATTTCTCGTTATGTTTCGCCTATTATTTCACGCACAAATCTATCATTGTTACTGCTATTAACTTTCTCAAATTCTTAGGCTACTAAATAATAAACTTTTCAATTGCACAGTTTGTTAAGTAGAACTGCAAAAACTTGCTTAGAGCTACATATTTTGTATGGAACTGCACGTTAAAATAACCCGACTATTAGTGCTTGTACCGTAATGACATGAGCGAGGTGGCCTAGTGGTTAGAACGCATGCCTCTCATGCCGAAGGTCTACGGTTCGAGTCCGACTCGATGCCCTGACTGAATGTTCGCTCACTGTTCACCCAGTGGGAACACTGAGGAGATAAAGGCGGCGAGGAAAGGAACTGGCCACCCTACCTCACATGCCGATGGCTCAGCATTAGTGTCGTCTCTGACAGGCATCCCCCACGTACAAAAGTATACGGGACTACCTTTACTTTTTTTAACGTAATGACGCGAAGACTTACTAAGTCTACACGTTCTGAGGTCTACCCCTGGGTGATTTATGGGGGAGCCCCCTTTGTTAACACTCTTGCTCATTTTTGGGGGGAGGCTCAGCCCCCTAAATTTTTGCATTAATCTTGCTTTTCAAAGTGCATTAACCTTGCTCCCAATGTTTTGTATTGCATAGCTATGATGAATTTCCTCACTGCTGCATGGCTGTTGAGATCTTACTAGATGCTGGCTATATTATGCCACAATTATACTAAATTATCGCATCTCCATCTTTAATCAAGCCAGTACGATTAATTTTGTGTCTAGACTTGCTTTTCATTTGACTACAATCAATTCATCTGTGTTACAATGACAATCTATTTAGTCACACAAAGATACGAATTGATTCGTTATTGTATTTAACTAACAAACAGGACCTTTCCAATCATTGAAACTCAAGGTCAAATGCCCCCTATTTCTTAAGATTGCTTTCGCATTAAATGGACTTTTGCCCCCATGAAAATTATCTCTTTTTATTAGAACCTTTACATTAGGGCTGAAGAAATACTTTTGATTTAATCAACCGTGCTTCAAATTGTGAAGGTAAACAATGAATATGAAATATGGGGATGTCTTCTTAAGCCAAATTGAAGGATTCCCCTTTATGATATAGGATATAGATGCAGCGGAATTGTTGGGAGATGCATTTAACGCCAAAGTAAAAAGAACTGCACTAACAACTTTTGTAGGGGAATGCCCCCAGACCCATTTCATGAGTATGTTACAGCAATTAAAAGCATTACCACTATTTGCTACTAGAACTGGAAAATGGCCTTAACTTTGAGTCTTATTTGAACGCATTTGCTTTTGTGACACACACGGTTTTATTGTAAGAAAGTCTTTTTCGTCCAGTACTTGAACTTTCCGTACTTTTCACAATTCCAGTATCAAAACTTTCTTCAGGCCTTCTTAGCAAAAATTTTTGAGTTTCAACGTTTTCCACATGCACATTAATTGAAAGTAAAAGAGCTCCATGTACACTTGAAATGATGATAAATCTTAGTAAATAACAGAAGTTAAACTGCTAGAGGGTAGCCAACATCACATACATGGCATTTTGAGCACAGATAAATCGACTTTAAATACATAAACACTAAAAACCACCTCTCATAAATCCAGTACTGAACTTTCTTAATTTTTTGAGCGGCTGAGTGCTACTTTCTTAGAAATCAATTTCTCATTTAAAAACGTTTATCTGAACTTCCAATGGTTTATATCATACCAGAAAGTACTCCAAATCCTCAATATTTTTCTTTGAGATTTGAATGAACATATCCTTGTTTCTAGCGTTTGTCCCCTAATAAATGTTTCTTCAAAAAAGGCCATGCTTTCAAGCCTTTCTACACGCGTGAATATTTCTGCTAGCAAAAAGATTTCCACAAGCATATTAAAGATTTCAACTGAAACCATCACGAGATGAAAGCCGAATACAGTAATCTATTTATTTTTGATATTAGTCAATGCCTTAATAGTGTTACACATTTTTTAAATAAGAATAAAGTGCATAAGAACATTATGGCTCAGAATCGCTGAAATTTAAGAATAATTAAAAAATAACACAGGGTTTAAGCCTCATTACGACTTCAAATTCTTGTGTATTTAAGTCACACTACTGACTGTAGATTAACTTTTGTACTAGCGATACAATGTTAATTAGTGTGTTCCATTTCTATTATGCTTTTTGATGAAACTAAACATCAGCAAAGACTTGAACATATTCGTTTAATTTTCAGAAGAAGTTACATGTTTAGTACATAAGGCTCAAAGCCAAAAAATTTCAAGAATCTTGAGACTTATCGGAAAATCAGTTATTCTTATAAAATGGTGTCTATTTCTTTGTCTTTCTTTTTATTTATTTTTTTATTTTCTGTGTGATGTTTCCCATACAAATAAAATTAAGATAGAACTTACTTTTTGAATCTCTGATTTATAGCGACTGCTTGACAGCTGGAAATTTTCTGTCTTACGATATCGCGTAGTTCCTCATGTTATACTTCAACGCTGTGAAAAACGCGTTTGGAGTGTCAGAGTGTCAGCTGAATCTTATGTTCGCGTTCTCTCTCTTTTTCTCTAAAGCTTCTGGTCATAAATATTCAAAACACACAGAACCATCTGCCTGCACTTAGGGTTCTTTCGTCTGTAATGACAATTCGATAACACAGTAATAATGAAGGATTCTTATCCATCCCTATCAATTTCACGAGTATGATTACCAGCCACCAGGGAAGGTAGGGAATTGTCATGGCACTGGGAATAAATACCACTGGTCACCCTGACGGTGCGTTTTTCTTGAGTCTGGCGAATGAGTCAAAACTTGTTTTTTTCCATATTGCTCTTGAGGCATTTTAATTGCACTTTATGAGTCACAAAAAATATAATATTCTTTTTAGTGCACTATACTTGCTGGTGGTTTACTAATTGTTATCTCAGACATTATCGCAAACGCCGTGGTATTGCGAAGCTTTGAAAGCAAGCATGCTAGCCTTTGCGATGCCCCAGAGCAGTGGCTCCTCAATTTGAAGTGAGCCACAAAAAAGATTTAGGGAGCACTGGGAGGAACATTCTATAGAGGTATAAGGGTTGAATTGCTTTGTTAGCCTGTATCATTGATGATATTTGCCGTAAAAGCCAGACTATTCTAATATATCTTGTTCCTATCATACCGTATCTCAGTACGCAAATACTTCTACTAGAAAAGGTCTTTTTGTGCTGATAGAGAATATAATAGGTGAGATTGACTAAGATTGGAGGATGGTAGCAGGTTGTGATCTAAATTTCCATCTGGGAAGTTTCCCATCAAAAAACCTCTTTTAAGAAAAACTGAGAAATAATTGATGAGTACGAACAGTTGTTGTCAGTAAGCTTACTTTTCCTAGAGATTGAAATTGTCTTTAGAAGTAGGCAAGTGCAAGTAAGCTGTTGTTTTTCTCATTAGATCAAACTTCGATTCTCTCTTAATCAGGCTTAATGCTGCTTGCCGTATTATCTCAACTAAATACCCTATCTCTTTCAATAATCCCTCTCTAAAATAAGCCCCCTGCAAGTCTTTTGAAATACACTTGTTTTCTCTTATAAAAGCTTGTCCATAAGTAAAATAAGGCTGAAATTAAAGCGTTATGTTCTGAATGCTCAATGGTAGACAGGCCCCCAGAGGAATCATAGCTAGATTCGGAAATCATAGGTTAATAGAAAACCTCAGCATTTCTGTCAAAATTGCTCCCATATCAAGGGTAGCAAGGATAAAAAGCTGGTTGTTATGGTGTTACTAAGGACAAAAAAGCTATAGTTGCAGTAAAACGTAAGAAATAACTGTTTTTACACGAAAATGTTTAAGCAGACTAGAAACAATATAGAATAAACACACATTATATGCTTCAAAATACCTAAACATCTTATTTTCTAGCTTTTGGATATTCCATGCAATATTTATTGTTGTTCAAATTTACTGACAGACTACTAAATTTCTGAGAATTACCGACAAACGACGATCGATTGCCGATAAACGACCATCGATTACCAACAAGCGATGATCGCAAACCTAACTTTTACTGACAAATTATAGAATAACGCACAGGTTCGGCAAAGGGAGGGTGTGACCAAAGTGTGACACTCCTACATTTCATTTCAATTACGGAGGGTGGTCCTTCAGTGGAAGCTGATTTGCAAAGGGTCCTCCACTAAACCCACTAAAACTTACAACAACCTAATATAAAAATTGAAAACCCTTAATTTAAGAAATTCGTAGT
The DNA here is from genome assembly GCA_900291935.2 of Cassiopea xamachana. NCBI lineage: Eukaryota > Metazoa > Cnidaria > Scyphozoa > Rhizostomeae > Cassiopeidae > Cassiopea > Cassiopea xamachana. The sequence goes on from OLMO02000297.1 coordinate 8,862,350, forward strand.
GCAAAAAGAATATACAAAAAGCCCCTTACTTCGGCACACCCCTGGCCCCACCTTTATTTTGCTTTATAAACAAAGTAATACATCAACAAAAATTTCTATATTTTCCTTTGATTTTCAGGTGAGGCTACAACTTTGGCATTTAAGAATAATCTAAGAGCGATTTTAGGCCTAAAAGCAAGAAAATTATATAGAACGTTGAGGCTCATCGAAGAATAAGTATTGTTATTAAGAAGTGTTTAGTTGAAAATACACCGATATGGTAGCAGAGAATGGGATGAATTCTAAGAAAGTAGCTTGAGACATTATAAATTATATGGACTATGGGAGCGTGTCTCAGATAGTGGAGCGGCCCCCTGGGGGTTTGCAATATGATCCTACAGGAGGTGCATATGATTCAGGAGGCCCCCCTGGGGGTGTGCATTGTGATCCTACATGAGGTGCGTATGATCCAGGGGCGGATCCAGAGCTGGAATTTTTGGGGGCCACTATTGTCTTTTTCATTCAAAAAAGTTTCTTAATCTATTGTTTACTATGGGAAATGTTTCCGTTTTGGGAGGCCATGGCCCCCGGCCTCTTCCGCTAAATCCACTTTTGGTATGATCCCAGAGAACAGGTATAATTCCACAATTTCAATAAGTAATGCTCTTATTTATAGCGAATTGGAAGCAAAATGTCTTCTCTTCCCCGAGGAAGCTTTTATGAAAAAAATTTGAGAAGCGCTGGAATATGGTATGAAAATAGGTCAAAATATTGCATGAAAGTGGCATGACATCATAACAGGATCAGTAGCAGCAACTAGGAGGGCAATGGAGGCAAAGTGCTCCTCTAAGGGTACTGAAAGAAAATGACATTTGTGCACCATTGCTAACAAAAATTTTACACAACTCAATACCAAAGAACGAGTTTCCTGACGACCTAAAACTAGGGGACTTGGCCCCCCTTATTTAAAACGGATGGAGCTACAGATAAGCACAATTTCAGCCCATTACAGTATTGTCCACTTTATCAAAAGTATCTGGTCTTTTTCTCCTCTCGCGGATGACTGGGTTGGCAGATACATTTCTAGTTCCGTAATTTTGTGGTTGTAGGAAAGGCTTCAACACATTGTTCATATTCAAGTTTTATACACAAAACCCTTCAGCATAATTACAGAAAAAAAGAAAAGCAATCTATGAATTAAGTTACATATAACGAAAAGTAGCTATTAAAATTGAACCATAAAAACAAAACCTTTTTAACGTGGAGCTGCTCTTCCAAGGGTTATGTTTAGTTATGTCTTGCTCTTCATATACAATTTCAGTTGCATTTTGAAAGAATTTATTGTTGGCAACTCACGTATGTCTCTAGGCGTATTATTTCATTCCTTAAGAGCTGATTAATGAAAGTTTTTTTTTATAGCGTTCAGTCCTATGTTTAGAGATCTGGGGATTTTTGGCTATTTCTTGTGTTGTAGGATGAGAAACTAGACCTTGGTTTATACTTTTCTAGGAAGCTATTTGGGTAAAGTACGTGTATCATTTTATAGGTCATAACATTCCTATCAAAGCAAATTATGTTTTCTACATTCATCCCAGGACATGACCAAGTATCTTTAATTTTGGCGTTCTTGATTATTTTGAGAGCCCGTGTTTGTAGTCTGTGAAGGGCAGCCAGTTTTGTTCTCGACAAACTGCCCCAAACAACATCACAACAGCGTAATTGACTTTCAACTAATGCATAATAGATAATGGAAAGTTGTAGCTGAGGTAGTATATTTTTCAATCTGTTTAAGGCCCAAATCCCAGAGTTAATTTTGTCCATTGTACGGTTGAATTGTGCTTCCCACGAAAAGTTTTCATCAACAATCAATCCTAGGGACTTTGTTGGCATTACTCTTTTTATGCTATGGTTATTAAGCACCAGGCTCTCAGAGATGTGAAATTTAGGAAAAAAAGAGAGATGAAGATAGATGAAGGGAGATGAAATGACGCTTGGAACATCATCATCATAATCGTTGTAGAATTCTTGGATGCACTCCTTCGGTGGGAAACTTTATACTTGGTCAGGACACCTCAATGCACGAACGGTCTTTAGAATCGTAATGGAGAGAGTAGAAATTTTAATAGCTATTAACTTTTATCTTCATTCTAACTTCACTGTACAAATGACTCGCGTCCCTGCCATAGAACCAACGAACTCTAATTCATGATTGACAGAGTTCAAACTCTAATTCTCTGGTTCTTCAAAGCTTCCTAATTGACCACGAGGGGTGCACTTAAATAGTGTAGAAATATTGATTTAGGATGCATCAGCATTTTTTCCAACATAGAGTAATCGTTACTCAGTACAAAACGCAATAGAAGGGTAATGCTAGTTTACTCTATTATACCTAGTCTAGTCGTGTATGACGCAAGGGTAAATAATCCTTAATCCTTAAAACAATAGAATGGAATGCAGTGTAATGCACAGTCATTATTGCGGGGTATCCTATGGTTTGCCTAGCTTCACGAAATTACTACATTTTTATTACTTATATCTAACCTAACTTATTCTTAACGACTAATATAAAATACTTTTGGGCATATATGTGCGTCTTACAATTTAGTGAATGGAAACTGGCGATATACACATATACTTACATTCCTGGAAACTATAATGATTCAATTGGCTCATTTGCAGTCGAGCCCTTGACGTATCTCACGAAAAACTACAATGAGACGGCCTTCTTAGCCTTTCGCAAGCCTTGAGAGTCCAAATACCTAATATACCAATGCGAAACGACATAGACTTCTACAGTCTTCTGCAAGCACTGTTAGTCTAAATACAAAATAAGGAAATGTGAGACGTCCTAATGCAAGATACAAGCACTTTCACAAGCTACTTTATCTGTCATAATTTTCCATGTATAGCTCCGTTCTAGCATTTATTAATTAGCAGCATGACAGGGAGGCTACGGTGTTTGGCTTTGAGTGGATGTTCTATGATCATAAATGCAGTTTTTTGAGGGTTCGGACTGAGTTTAGTAATTCTCATCCACTCAGAGAGATTTAGCATCTCCTGACTTGCATTATCTATCATTCTCTGTATGTCATCAGATGCAATTGTTACATTTGTGTCATCTGCATAGATGCTAGCTCTTGAATCTTGAAGGCTATTTTCAAAGTCATTAAGGTAAATTATAAATAAAAGGGGCCCCAAGCAAGATCTCTGAGGTATACCGCATGTGACTTTCTTTTGTTTTGACTTGTTCCCATTCAAAGTACAAAACTCGGTTCTGTTTGATAGATAAGATTCAGACCAACCACCTGTTCGGTCTACAATACCATAAGAGTTGAGCTTCTTTATATGCACTATTTGTGCTATATTTGATAAATATGAAATGTTTGAGCAAAAGGACATTGTCCACAATCTTAGGAACAATTTGCTAATTCGTATCCCCAAAACGCGAACTTCTCGCTACGGAATTGAAAGCTTGTCCTTTTTAGGATGTAAGCTGTGGAATAGCCTACCCGATAAATTTAAAAGCTACGGTCATTGCGATAGCCAAGGTTCACTTAATTACGCTAGAAATTAGCCCCCTCAAAGTTTTTGTGGAAGCTACGGCCCTGTTCGTTAGTCGTGTCCGTTTCCTGAATTAACTCTATTGATCTTCATTTCATTTTACATTTAAATACTAGTTTTGTTTCTCTTTCTCTATGTAAATATATCACTATTTTATTGTATTATTTTACATATGGGTTTTTGTAAGTAGTAGGCTTCAATTAGCTGACAAACTAGCTACGTATTTATTTATCTACGCCTATTGTAAATGATCTAACTATATTATATTATATTATATTATATTATATTATGTTATATTATATTATATTATATTATATTATATTATATTATATTATATTATATTATATTATATTATATTATATTATATTATATTATATTATATTATATTATATTATATTATATTATATTATATTATATTATATTATATTATATTATATTATATTACATTGTATTGAGATTAATGGTTATTTGCATAGATTCCCTAGGTAAAACAGGAGTGATGGAACTCTCTAAGGCGTTTTATTGCATAGATTATGAGCTATTAATTACAGAATTAAATACATACGGGTTTAGTAAGAAGGCTTAATTAATAATCTATAATTATATCTTCAATGATTCTTTTGCAAATGTAGCTGAAAAATTGCTAAGAGTGTATAAAGGACTAAAAAGTCCCTTTGGAAATATTTGACCCAGCTATCCTTTTGGCAATATTTGACATTATAAGTTTAATTTAAAACTGGAAAATCTATAGATTCAATAGCATTCCAATAAAGTTATTGAAAATTTTATCCCTATATACATTCCCTTTATTGTCAACTATCATCAATGAGTCTTTTCAGCCTGGCTCCTATCCTGAAGAATTGCAACTAGCAAAAGTCATTCCTAGTTCGAAAAGGGTTGTCTCCTAACGGCTTCCAATGACAGGCAAGTTTCTCTTTTTTCTGTGCTTAGTAACATCCTATGCAATTTTAAATTTGGTTTCCATGCCTCTCATTCCATTAGTCATGCACTAATCAGTTTAACTGAAAGGATAAAAATACTTTAGATAATAAGAGGTTTGGATATGGTATTTTCCTTGAGTTGCAAAAGGCTTCTAATTCTGTAAATCAATGAAATCGAACTATTAAATTAGAGGGATAGTATTAATTTGGGTTTGTTCTTATTTTAGCAAAAGAGCACGATTTAATGAGTAGTTACAATTCAGTAAGTCTAAATGTTACATGTGGTGTCCCACAAGGATCTGTTCTTAGTCAGCTCCTTTTTCTTATTTGTATTAATGATACTCCAAATACACCGTCTAAGTTACCAATCTACCTCTTTGCAGATGACACCAGTATCTTCTTTGAATCCAGAAGTTTAAAATGACTTCAAAAGGTGGTAAATTATGAACTAATGGATTTCAATCCATATTTTGCAACATGGATTGAAATCCATAAGATATATTCATATTCATATTCATATTGTTTCTACACGAATAACCCTTCAGCTATATTAAAATAAACTAAACGATGCATCATAATAATCTAAGTGAATCATAATGGTCTAGTCCAACATCATAAAGAAAAATTACAATAAATTTTGCGAGAGCTTCAACAGTGAGCTTTTTAAGGCTAGAGATAAAAAGTTTCTCGACCAGTTTCCAGATTCCTACTTTGAAGAATTAGGTTCTGGACTGAAGTTTACTCAGTATATTGATTTACAAAATGCTATACTTATCTATGTAAAAAGTGGTCTGACTCATGTATCTAAATTGGAAGAAATTCTGTTCAATTTTAATGATTTTTGTCCGAAGTCGGTTTTGTGGATTTTTGCAGATTTTAGGGCGCGGTTTTGCGGTTTTGCGGTTTCAAAATTGTGCGGTGTTCAACACTAAGTTCAATATATAGGTCAAACACTGTGGCAAATGCAACCTCCCATTTTATAGCTGAATCTCCACTAGGCGGAAAGTGCTGAGGCGAAAAATGCTGAGTCGAAAAAATTTGCTGCTGTCTCATTGGTTACTCAAAACTGTCGAGGCGGAAAAATCTATTAGCGAAAATTGGAGATTTCCACCAAGTGCAGGTTCGGCTTTTAAGATTCCCATCATGCAAAGTGGGCACCGAAGCCACTTGTAAAGTGGAGGGGCCAGGTCACTAAAGTCGAGGATGAGCTCAGGGAAAATTTTTATACATGCTACTTTATAAAAAAGAGGGGGGCCAGTGGGGGCTACCCTCGGATTCGACACCTCTGTTTAATGACGTTTAAAAAGAATTAAGATCTTGCACGATCAAATGTGATTGTAGATTGCGCAAAACTTTTGTATTTAGGATAGTGTTATGGTATGTTGGTTTTCATTAGTTTATATAGCTATTTTAGTCTACCAACTGCAAATAAATATATGAAATGAATTGAAATGAGATCTTGTTTAGTTTTATACTGTTAGCTTTGTTTTATCCATTTTTTTATCGTCATGTTGATAGTTGGCCTTAATTAGCTTTATACAGCTATATTATTATCTTTGTAAGTTAACTTAAAATACACAATATATATATATATATATATATATATATATATATATATATATATATATATATAGCATATATTTCCAGATGTAAGATGTTGATGAAGATTGCTGAAAGGGCTTTTTTGATCGCATTTTCTTTGAAATTACCGGTTTTGTTCGACATAAGCGGAGTTATTTGTTGAGAGGAGTTAGCAATTTATTCGACTTACCGGGTTATTCGACTTAGCCGGGCCATTTTCTGTACACAAATCATACCAAAACAAAGGGAAATGAGAAAATTTTCGAGATCGGAGGACTTCCACTTACTAGTAGTCGACTTTTATCGAGGTGCAATTGTATAACGATGACAAAAAGGGGATTTATCGTTTTTCATCGGCTTCACTTTGAAGCTGCGTAGACGCAAACTACCCGCAGTTTCAGCGCGGGTTGCCTGAATCAATGTAACGGTTTGAAAGATGGCGGCAAGGTCATAATGCAAGCCGATATCAATAAAGTCAGGAAAGCATCAATCTTATCAAGGCGTAAATTGTCAAGTTTTGTAGCAATTAGATTTACAGAAAATAGTATTCTGGTAGAGAATATCAGAGGCTTATGCTGAGTAAAAGGGCTGAAGTCGTTGAGAATAAAGGCAGCATGGCGTTAGAAAAACGTCCCAAAGACCTGAAGTTGAAGATACCTTCAAAGGTCATGAGAAGTAAAGGATGTGTATTTGATCCTCCGTCTGTCATGTCTCCAGTCACTGAGCTTGCTATGACATTAAAAGAAAGCTGTACGAGGTAATGCTATTTTCTCTGTGAAACTGAAGAGCCATACTACATACTAAGGTACTGTGCAAAGGGAAAGCCCCAGGAAGTTGAGAGTGCTGAGTTCTTTGCTTGCCATCCAAAAATAAAAGATACTTATTAAAAAATCAAGGAAAGATGATTAATGAAAGCAGAAAAGTGCAATTTTTGTTCTCAATGCAAGCTAGCCCTCTTACATTCACTATTCTGGAGTCGTTGTAAAATTAGGCCTACCCTTGTAGGAATGCAAAATATGTGTTCATCTGATTGGCTAAGATCTCAGTGAAATCAATAACTGCTTGAATATCGCTGTGCTCCGTAGCCTTTGGCCCAAATTGTTGTTTTTTTCACTGGAACTGTTCTGATGGACTTTCTTTCACTTCAAAGACTGTATATACCCTCTCAAAGATGCTTCAATTTTCCTAAAATATAGCAGCAAAAACACCTCCAAAACTTTTTATTGATGATGTTGATGCATTGATTTTGAAAAATTTTAAATAATCAACTAAACTCGACAGTTTTATAAATTTGTAACATTTTGGAGTTGGAGGTGTTTTTACTGCTATATTTTAGGAAAATTGAAGCATTTATTTTACTATTCTGTAGAAAGCTTTTTGCTGTCTTTCAAGCACATTGAAAGTTTTAGTTATTGAAATAATTGACCATTACCTTTCCAGCTACTCTTCAACACCAAGGAGAAGATTGTCACTCTCTGATATTCGCAATACACCAACTCCTGTTAAACCCTTATCAACTGCAGATTCTGTTGAATCAGGTTTGTTGGATTAAAGAGTTTTCCTTGTCTGATTTCTACTACATTTAAGACAAAATAGGCTTATGACTGACCAGAATTCATTTTACCTTGGGGATTGACAATCAGCCCCCTTGATTTCATTATTTTGTAATGTTCCATCTCTTGGTGCTTTTTTGGATCTTTTCACCAATAGTTATCAGCTATTATTGTGTGTCATATAGAGAAAATGACGATTGAAGAGTAAAGAGAAAAGATTTTTTCATGAAAGTGATTATAAAATGTTGTTTACTCTGCTAGCAATCAAAGATAAAAGTAGCAAACAGGCTATTGTTGTTACATGTTGGAATGAGAAGCATCCCCCAGAATTAGTTCTCTTCATCAGTATTGACCACCTGTTATTGAAAGGTTTTTTCTATTGGTATATGGCAAATACATACGAAATTGCAACTTATTGAACTACTTGAAAAACTATACAAATACTATACTATGAGGAGCAAATGACAATGACTACCCCATGGCCAACTCATATATAAAGACACACTTTAACCTATTTACACAGCACTATTGAAGATATTTTTTTTACAAGAATAGCTGGCATCCACTATGTAACTGAATTCCAAAAATCCTTGCCAAAATGGCCTGTTGCATAGATAAAGCACAAAGTCAATTCAAGTATTGTTCTGTTGACATCATCAGGAAGATCATCATCACCATATTGAAAGCTTGGTAGACCCTGAACCCATGATTGCTCATTTCATTGTAGAAGTGGAGATATTAAATAAAGGCTTTTATGCCATTCATTCATATTGTGTTTTGAACCCTGTTTTGTTTTGTATATTAAGAGCTCAAGTTATAATCAGGGTGTTCCATTATATTTAGAGTAAACAGCTGCTCATGAATAGTAGGTGACTGTGTCCCATGGAAGGCCACCCATTATGTGTACTCTTCTATATTATTTTATGTCAAAGTAGATGGCAGTTAAGGCTGAAGTAGCCAGCAATGAATTACTGGTAGCCCCCTTCTATTGACAGCACTGATAATTGTTAAAATGATCTCTACTAAATGCCACATTGAATAATAGTCATACTGGTTTATTGTTGATTTGGGTAGTATGATTTCAATTATGGATCATATGACTCTGGCATGACCAAGTATTGTATATCTTGTTTAAAACCCCATATCTGTTAAAAAGAGCTGATGAAATCCTAATTGAGGAATACAAAAATATCAGGAAACATCAAAGAAGATGAGTAGCATTTCTCTAAGGACATCAGGGGAAGTCAGGGAATTTTTCTTGAAATAGTAGCAGCACCCATGAAGTATGAGATGTAAAAGCCATGGAAATCATGTTATGTTATGCTTAGTATCAGTAGAAAAATGTCCATGTTGTTGCTTTTCAGGTACTTATTGCTGATTTTTCTCTTTCCCTGCTGTAGGTATCTGCATTGATGTTTTTGATGTTCATGAATCTCCAACACTGGATTATTTAAAGTAAGTGTCTGAATTATTGGACTATTTATGATACCAACACTATTTTTTATTGTTTCATGATTTTGTTTTGCAAGTTCTGGTCTTATGACCTCATGCTAGCCATATTTCATTTATTCATGTTACCTTGTTAGGTCTGTTATGTTGTGTTTTCATTTGGGTTTGATATATAATGTGTTTTAGCTTTCAAGAATTCTAACATAAATAGCCTTTTGAAACAATCAATGGCAGTCAATAATTCTACTTTTTAAAATAAATTGTTCTTCGAAATTTTATCAATTTGCCTACAACATTGTACCTTATTTAGTACTTTCTGCATGCAAGCACATTTCAATGAAAAATTTGCCTGCCAAAAAATAGAATGTATTAGATTGCCAAATGCATATTTGGATGAAAACTGCCTGCAGACATTTTAAGTATAACATTTGGTGCTTGCAAGTGACACTTGGCACTTGCTCAAGTAAATGAGCCCTGGTCTTAGTCCCTGTTCAAATGCTCTCATCATTTTGCAAAACAACACAAAACATTTGAATGAAAATATTGCTAAGTGACCAGTGAAGTGTATCAATATACTAATACAAAAATTAGCCTATAATTAGCAAAATATTTGACAAAATAAAAATCTTAAAAGGAACTAGTCATCTTGACCAATTAGACAGAATTTACTAGGGGTGTACCAGATATCTGGTAGGCCGGATAATCTAGCACTGGATTGCTGATTTTTCAAAACTCCAGTTCTGGCCAGATTTGTTTTCAAAATCCGACCATCTACTGAATTTTCTTTAATTTTATTTAGAACTGTGACAGTAGGCAGAGAATGGCAAAACTAATTATGATAGTGTATATATATCAAACAACAAGAATCTGATAGTAATCAAAAGCAGAAGGTCAAAGCATTAGGAACCATACATTTGTGAGATCAGTAAAGAGAGGCGAGGGAGTGTAGCTGCAGGCTTAGATACCCCATATCATCACCATCTTTATTTTACTTAAGTTAGATAAAAGATGTATTCTTTAAGACTGATTTTCAGTCAGTAGAATTTTCCGATTGGGTGGAACTTCTTTTGTTTACAGGACAAGTGTTGCTTCCTAATTGAATAGAAATTAAGGGTTGAATGCCTTTTCACTATGAGCAGTTCCACCAATTCTGAGAATTCAAATGAGCAAAATTTGAAAATACAGATTTGAAATACATATGATTACCATCACTAGACAGAGGACTGTTGGATGTGTACAAGGCAGTTTCCTTTTCATTTCTCTGGCTTCATACATTCTTGGATGAATTATGAAAATTTTGTAGAAAAATCCAGTTATCACCAGATTTTCTGGTAAAATTAGGCCAGATTCTATAAAAAAATTTTGGTGAATCCAGTTCAGGCTAGATTCTGAAGATGCTGATCTGGTACACCCCTAGAAGAATTTTGTAAAACTGACATTGTCATTTATAGTATTGATATATAGTTAATGTGGAGTTATTTTGAAATTGATCAATTTATCTAGATCGAAAATTGTGCTAATTATGTTTTCTTGATATTTCCTTTAAAGAGCTCTACCAAGGACAAATTCTAGTCAAGATTTCAACTTGCGAAGGTGAGAATTTGATGATTTACTTTTAATATATTCATAGCCATTTATATACCATATGAGGTCAGCAAAATGTAGTTTTGCCTATTGCCAATGTGTAAAAAGTAGTTCCATTGTTCTTTCTTAGTGTCATCATCACTGGCACAACTTTCAGCTACATTGTAAGTGCTTCTGAGGGCAATTTCTCTCTTATTTAAGTTCTCATCTAGTGATGCAAGTTCTGGGTCTGGGCTGGAAAATCTGTCTTGGCTCAAAATTAATGAGCATGGAGGGGTGGGGGTTTCAATAAGGATGTCATATTGTGCACATTTTTAGAAAAATATTAGCCGAGGAAATCTATTCTGGTCAAAGAGTACATCAACCTCTTTTTAAATAATAATCATTTGATTTCAGCACTAGAGATGCAAGCAGCAGTATGTTTTTCAAAGACCTTTATGAATGCTATGTTATAACAGACCAATAATGATAGATAATTGCAAAGTGGAGAGTGGCAAATGCTAGCCAACCAATACATGTTTGTTTATAATGAATCTTACGGTGAGAGTAGATTGATCTCTCTTGATATTTCTAAGGCCTTTGATTGTGTCTGGCACAAAGGTCTTCTTGCTAAACTGTCAATGTTTGGTCTTCACCACACCCTCTTTAAATGGATTTCTAGCTTTCTATCTGATAGGTCAATTGCAATTAGAGTGGATGGCTACCTCTCTAAACCTCATTCTATCAACTCAGGTGTACCTCAGGGCTCTGTTATCTCTCCTGCTCTGTTCATCCTTTTCATAAATGACCTACTTTCCTCAACATCTTCCAGCATTTTCTCCTTTGCTGATGACACTTATTTAAGTTCATCTTTTTCATCCAATCCACAATATCTTGCCTATTCTAATATTTCACCATATCGTAACACTTCAGCCTCACTTCTCACCAATGACGTGACAAATGTAGAGAAGTAGGGGTAATGACAACTTTTTTAAGTTTAATCAAGAAAAGACAACACAGTTTGTCATATCACGTAAACACCACCAAGATTTCCCCCAGTTTTCATGAACGGCCATAAACTGGACATTTCATCTTCTTTCACTCAACTTGGTCTTTCTATTTCATCTAATCTCTCTTGGAAACCCCATATCAATTCCAATGCAAAGCATGCATGTCAGAAACTTGGCTTTCTTTCTAGAGCCTGTGGCTATTTCTCACTTTCTCAACTATTAGCTATACACAAATCCCAGATCCGTCCTTCTCTGGAGTACTGCTCTCAAGTCTGGGATGGTGCTCCTAAATCTCTTCATCTTCTTGACAGGGTCCACTCTAAAGCTATCCATCAGCCACTGTTCGCATCATTCTATAAGTTTCAAAATTTCAACTACCTGCACCCCCAATAATCATCTCATTCCCTGGTGATGAAATTAAAGTACTCAGTTCCTATAATTTTTTTTTTATTGGGTGACCCTTAAAATGAAATCTATTAGGGACAAGGAGATATTTATCAGGGAATTGTCAGGGAAATCCATCTTCCAGATTTGGCAGACACTCTATATTAGTACCCTTTGGTCAAGTTAAATAGTCGAGTGGACTTTTCCTGGACCTGTTATCGGAGGCAACGTATTGACCTAAAGGACACTTTGCAGTCAATGGACGCCATTTCATCTTGATAAATCTCACCATAGGGGCAATTTTTACATCCTTCTGGACCACCGTGCTTTACGTTCACATCGTATTCTCCTGGTTTGCAAGGATAGCAGCTATAGTTCCAAATGGAGTTATTGAAAGAGTAGCATACAAAACCATCTCCTTCTAGACCTTTTGTGCGTGTGTAAACTACTAACTTGCTAGAAGCACTGCATATAAGCTTTGCTTTCATTATAAGTGGAGAGGGAAAGGCCTTTAAAGAACAACAGCTTATGTAAATTCGAGAATCAGCTGTCATATTATGATAGTCCGATGCTGTTATCATACTAATACGTGTTGGGTTTCCAAATAGTAGCAAGAACCTTGGTTGTCTTTTCATTCCGTATTTAGAGATTAAGCTCCGTTATTGACCCAAGGCCTTGAAAACATGTTCTTCTTAGTAATGATATGTTGTTTCTTTGAAGAAATAATGCACCTATACGTGGATTTTTCCCAAATGATCCTTCTTCAATTTTTGATATGCGATTTTTTGAGAGATCCAAGTATGCATATGTCAAACCACCGAAATTGAAAGATGGTATCTCATTTGATGCTAAATCGAGATGTTTATTTGCCCATTCCCAAGGCTACGGCCCATTAGGATCTTTATTCGATTATCCATTAGATACAGAGTTGTAGGTCTGTTATTCCACTAAGATCAGGAATATCTTCCAAATAGTTGCTTTGTAAGTCGATCTTATAAGTTTTTAGGTTGTGCTGAAAAATTCTTTTCGGGAGATCTGCAATATTGTTATCATACAATAG
>OLMO02000297.1:8875530-8901900 GCA_900291935.2 Cassiopea xamachana
TATTAGATTGTATTAGATTGTACTTGATGTAGTTATACTAGTTGTTGTTGTATTAGTAGCTGTACTTGTATTAGTTGTATTAGTTGTATTAGTTAGTTAGTTGTATTAATTAATTAATTCATTAATAATTCATTAATTCATTAATTCATTAATAATTCATTAATAATTCATTAATTCATTAATAAAAAAAAAAAAACAATTCGTTCTCATTCAACTGAATTATTCAAGAGATCACATGTACAATTCTTAATGGTAGAGCATATTAGCTATAGATGCAAGCTACTCTATTTCACACACTTATTGATTAAATCCAATGGCTGATAAGGTACCAAAAGCAGGTAAAAGTTCAACCACTTCCACATCAGCACCAAGGATAGCTTCATTATGACAAACAACAAAGCTAATGACGATGTAAAATGGCGTAGCGAGTAGGTTTCTCATAATGATGGTGAACAGCGTCCACCATGCTGACGACTAGACCTAGGGCTTAGGCCTAATGTAGAAATTACACAATTGAAGCCGCATATATGATACTTTCTCTTTTCGGCTTAGGCAAAGAGATATATAACATAGAATAAGCTGGCACATTGATCATCAATAAGATAAAACAGGAAAAGAAAGCTGGCTATAAGTTGACCTAAACAATTTTCGTTTAGCAAGCCAACAAGTTTAGTCTGATCCTTAAACTTCGTTAACATAAAGATATACCCACAATTCAATGGCTTAAAATGACATTTTCATGTCACCTTCCACTATTATATCTGATAGGCCAATATATAAGGGCCATGAAGTCAATGATCTCAGAAATTGGTTCTCTGCTGCATCGTTGATGATGACCAAATCTCCATTAAATTTTTGACAGAAATTGCGAGCTCCATGCCATGAATTGGCAGAAGAACTAAGGAAATAGCACGAACGGCCTCTTGAAATCCATCCTAGAGGACAGGATGCTGCATGAGTGCATTCAAATGCAATTGCTATGAAGATGCAGATTAATTTGAAGCTTCCAAAGGCATCCTCCCACTGAATTTTGCGTATATTTGCCATTGCCATGATGAACCTGTTCTGAAACATTTTATCATTATCTCTATTCTATTCACCCTATACAATAGACCGAAATGACTGTTGCTCATTTAAAAAATCCAGCTTTACATGAACTGCAATACATTAAATGTGTGGTATAAAGTATGTAACACCAATTCGGGTTCAATCACGTTACTTAATGATCGATTAATTTGAGCACAGTGATAATTTTTGTGACGTTAATTTGAATTGGTTCATATCGGAAGCCGCATGAAATGCAAAATCGTTTCTAGAGTATTTTTCTAGCCAAAGTAACGAAGAAAAATACCATTAATTAACGTCATATAGGCCATTTGACGTTAATTATTGTCAACTAAAATACGTTTTTTCTTTGAATTACGTTAATTATTGTCTCCAAATATAAAATTTTTTGGGAAAAAACTACGTTTATTATTAATCCGTTAAGTTTAGCCCCGTTAAGTAATTACTGTATGCAGTAAGGTAACAGGCTTTTAATATTTTGAATTATTGTTGATTGGATTTAATTGCTCCAAAGTGCTATCATGGTCATGAGTAGACATAAGAGATGATTATTTGAGGGGATGTAGGCATTTTGGTGTTTCAAAGTTTACTGAATGTGACGAGCAATTATGACCTAGCCATTTCTGGAATGCTATGGTACCCAACAGCATGCCAAGTAGCAGTATAATCAGTAGCGTCATTGTCAGGTTTTGGAAATCACGATTGTAAATGAATTTCTTTTCCAGAAACTGGAGAGATTTACTTTTTGCATTTATATAAATTTCCCTGTTTTATACAACCGAAATGAAAGAAAGTTTTTCATATCTATTTTGCCAGATACATGAGGCATAGCAACTCGGTACCTTCGATTCTACTTGCAAGTGTTAGAAAAAACCCTGTTTACACTACACAAACTAACCCTGGCCGAACCCGGGTTTGTTTAACCTGAGTTAGATTTTTCTATAGTGTAAACGCAACTAACCCGGTTCAACCAACTTTACACTGACGCTGCAACAGAAGTGGGTTGCCCCAGGTTCGCCCAGGGTTAGTTGCTTTAAGCATAGTGTAATCTCATATCAGGGTCGAACTCCGGGCAGTTTTACTATTCACATATGCGTGTTTCTAAATTGAAGCCATGTGCGCCACTTTGATTCAATAGTTTTTTCACTGATTGTGCATGTAGACTAACAACTTTTTTGGAAATCGAATATACTTTGCTAAAATGAGTACGGAAGCTGTTGAAAGAAGTTAAATTTGGGCTGATGAGGCATTTCTACTCCTGATAAGAATTTAGGCTAACGAAAAGATCCTTCAGAAGTTAGATATTTGCTCAAAAAAGCCAACCTACGAGAAGATGACCAAACGATGGATACATCTCTTTATTTTCCCTAGCAAGAAAGTAGGAGATATTGACAATTTGCTTGGAAGGAAGCGAAGAATTTTCGAATTTTTTCACAGTGTAAATGGAACAGGTTCGCCCCTGGTTAAACTAACTCGAGTTCACTCCGGGTTGATCAGTGTAGTGTAAACAGGGCTAAAGATACATGTAATGTTGAAATATAGCTAGAGCCAGGATGAAATATAACTATTAACTTTGCATTACTGCTGCTTGAATGGAGCGGAAGTATAGGGAAAAGTTCTATATATTCCGATAGATATAGTGTCCAATAGATCAAAGCCTTTGAAAATTGTATTTTTGAAATAGGATATGGCAGTATCAGTGTGATCTTCTTCGAAAGCTCGAATATCAATTTCAAAATGATGCGCTCAAGACTGGGGAGAAAAAATCTATTGCACAGTACAAACCAGACTCTAGTGCAAGATGTCAGTGCAGTAAATAATAGTACAAGGACCAAAATTATGCAGTCACGAAGCCAGCTTTTAAGACAGGAGGAGCAACCAGAATGAATGGGCGTGGCAGCAACACCTAAATTTAAATGGCATACATATTGGATACACAAGGAATAATTTTGTGGGCTCCGATCAGAAATGTTTGATCACCACGCCTTCTGCCTTGGCTATTATGTGATCAATGCAGTTTATAGTGCTATAAAGGCAGCATAGGGGTGAAGGCTTGCCCCAAAAAGAAATGTCACAATTACATTCCCTACAATGCCGGAGAATGCCTCTTTGCAAACATCATTCAATCAGCATTAGAAAGCATCAATTTGTGATCTTTGACATAAAAAAATACAATAACGAGATAACAAATAATCAAGATTCAAAGTTGTGGGTGAACAAGGGCGGGCAAGATCGTTGAGCCGGGGCATTGTTCCCCATGCCATCTTCTGACTTCATGGCTGAAATTAGGAGAAATGGGTCCTAATTGGCCTCACTTTTGTCTTAAACTAAAACTTTCAAAAGTTTTGCTTGATAATCTTAGCAACTGCAGCAAGCATGAAAACTAGTTGAACAATTAAATACTTCAATTATCATGAACTTGTATACCTTCTAATACCTTTTGGGAGCTTTCTCTTCTACCAATGGTGGATGAAGATAATGAAATTGAACTCCACTACAATATTTTTCTCTAGGATTCTCACGATGGGCTTCTTTATATGGGAGAAGACACGGGCCATTTGTAATTGAAAAAAAGGCAAAGGAATGCGGAGTTTTAAAGGATGGTTTCAAAGGAGAGTACAAGATTGTTTACTGCGGTTTATGATGAGGAAGTGAAGGAACTCTCAGATAGTCACTCAAATTCTTCATGTTCTTTGTACAACTTTCAGTACAGCTGTCTTCTATTTAACTCAGGCAAGCCCAAATATTTCTATTGGAATCTAATGAAAGCTCAATTCTGCAAATTATTGATGTATGAAGCAGTAATGTTTATAGATCAGTGCTCATCATGAAAGTCATCTGCGATGCCGGGGAAAGTATCGCAACGATCGGGAAAGTAGAGCATGGTTCTACTCTCCCGGTGTTGTTAGGATATCCCCGATGCATCGCAGATGTCGGAACAAGAGTGTTTCCATTAAAAAATATCTGTCTGCGAACCATCGCAGGCACCTTCCGATTATATCGAAACATGCTTACGATTATAGGGAAACCAGCCTTAAGTCAGTGACTTTCAGGCCAGGTTGCAAAATTCAATTGAAAAGGTTTCTCTCCTGAGCGGACTTAAGATCATTACAAAATAACAACATTAGCATGTGATAGGTATATCAGGCTATGGGCCATAACAACTATTAAGAGATCAGAAAATAATTCTGCAAAAGTTTCTCTTAAAGAGACTAGCAGAGCAACTGTTGGT
The DNA here is from genome assembly GCA_900291935.2 of Cassiopea xamachana. Taxonomy (NCBI): domain Eukaryota; kingdom Metazoa; phylum Cnidaria; class Scyphozoa; order Rhizostomeae; family Cassiopeidae; genus Cassiopea; species Cassiopea xamachana. The sequence continues at coordinate 8,879,828 of OLMO02000297.1, forward strand.
TGGAATTCTTTGGCATCTCTCTTCTGGATAAGTTTTGAGCAGCGAATCGTATTTATAGAAAAAAGTACCTTTTTGGTCTTCTTGTCCATTCAGGCATGCCTGTACATCACCACTTTCGCGGAAAACTTAGCTACCTCATAAAATCCCCTGAAATGAGTTAATAGACTTATTGTGATTCTGAATCGCTGTTTGCTGATAGAGACAGTGAAACTGAGTCTGGTAGATAAATGGTCACCTGTCTTCTCAGGTAATTTTATGAAAAACTACGATTTACAAAAACATGCAATGAGTGAATGACCAAATGCATATGTCGATATTGGAACAGTGATTTTAAAGGAGAGAACGATTTCCTGCCTTTGATTGAAAGAAGGAAAGAAACTGTATGAAAACATCTATGCTTGCCAAATCTCTTCCGTATTCAACGAAACTGAAGTTTGATTCTGGGGGTAATTCAGCCTTTACGCAACAACAAATTTACCACTTTAGAGATAATAGTAAGCCACCATCCCTCTGATTATGTGCCCTGCTGTTATGGGTATTCTTTAATTAAAATGTCTCATAAACTGCATATCAATCAAAAATGGCAAGCACAAAGCATTCCCTATCGTCTGCATTTCTGTACAAATGAATGCAGCAAACAACACCCACTGCAAAGGCTGAATTTTTCATGAAATCTAATTGCTCTTGGATTTTTTCACAATTTTGTCTCCCAATCTTTGTTGACAATGTCGTTTGTATTCAAACAACACATGGCAATAGCTAAGGTGCTCTTCCGCAGTGACACATTATGTCATAAGTCCATTATCTCATCAGCATGTACAGAGCATGCTGAGACACGTTGAGAAATGCTTTGCTATTGCAAGGCAGCATTGCAGATCACGCATGTGCACGTGTTTAGTGGCCAACCTGGTGCTTTATTGAGCCATTTTACACCGGCCCTTATAAAGCCAGAGAAGAAAGTTGGTCTACCGCTACCTTGGGCCACAGTTTGCGCCATTCAAAAAAGTAAAACAATGAAAAGTGATCAAGTCTTCCATTATTCCTAATTTTCTGGGACTCTGAGCCTCAACATTTTCTATTATGTAAAAGAGTGTATCGAAAATTCTGTCAGCTCCATTGATTCTTATTTCTGAACCAATTAAATGTGTTTCTGCTTCGAGTATAATTTTGTATGTCAGCATCTCCAACTCTCTCCTCCCTACCCAACAATCAAACACAAGAATTTAACAGACCCTTCTCGCTGATGACGGAACAAAAGAATGGCTCGATAGATAAAAGCAACAAAGAAAACACCTCGGCTTTAAAGAAAATTGTGAATTATCGCCCTTTTTACGCCATTTCTTTTAAAGTTGGCCCATTTAACGCCACTGAGGACAAATGAACGCCATTGTGGGCCGGCGTAAAAAGGACCAATAAGCTAGGCAGTCTAGTTTCACTGCTTACGTCATTGTTTTTGAGCAACTCTTTCCCATCCTTTGCTTCCCTCATCACTAGCTACCAAGAATCGGAATGATAGGACTGTTGCGCATTTTTTATTTATGCGTCCAATTATATCCTAGAAAATGGCCTGTTGAAAGAGTTAGTACGTAAATTGCATTATTTATCTTTGCAGTTTAGCAATCTGGCATTCAAGATGTCGCATTCCCCGTTTTTGTCAATTGTCAATTGACAGCAAAATCAAAGAAGAAGCAAATGCAAGGAATTTCGTCATCAAAGAGTATTGGACATATTGCTCCACAAAGTATTCCGCAAAATACGCATGTTAACTTTTCTTGCAGCATGAATGATCAGTTAAACTAAGAAATTTGTTTCGACAAAGCATTATGTTATACACTTTTTAGATGTAGTTTGTTACACTTGAGTTTACTAAACTGTTTTCAATTGCCACTTCTCAAGCTATTTTGTTTCTATAATTCCTAAAAATAACCAGGGCACGAAAAAGTGGCAACATTTTTAGACATAGTGAAAAGCTTTTTCGTCCTTTTCAGTATAATTGTCTAATTGTCTAATTTTCAGTATTATTGTCAGGCAGCTTTTCAGTATGTCTAAAAATGTTGCCGCTTTTTCGTGCTCTGGTTAAGCTCTGTAGTACCAACAGACTATTTCCTAATAATTGATAAGGAAGAGCGTGGCAGGCCAGGCAATAAATGTAGTACATCAAATACCAGGACGTTTCAGTTAGCAAACAAATTCATTCAATCATGAAGCTGTTTGATGCGACTGAAGACATCGTTCATACTGTATATGCAAGCTGCCTATGCGTGTCAGCAAAGTAGCATAGTAGAATTATTGTAAAATAATAAAGGGAATATGTGAAAATGTGGAATTTATTTTTATAGATTGGTTCATATTATGAATCATCCCGACCATGTAACAGTACATCAGTATTTTTTGATACATGCCACTGTCCTGGATATCAATGTATACATGAATACAATGATGAATATTTTCGACTTAGTACTCTTCGATGCTACAGTAAGTTTCGTTAGACTACGCAAGAGTCAATTCTACATTATTAGCTATTTTCATGATGTTTTATAAGCTGATCACGTTACAATTCTACTCTTTTCGGTTCTTAAAACAATGTATGCCTGAAATTAATTCAGCTTCTAATGTTGCACTGACTAAGCCAGTATGTATGTCATCACAATACGTCTCCAATACAATTGCATCAAAAGCTGTCAATGACAATCTCTTTTCAAGACATAAGACATGCACAATCACGAAAAAGGAACCCACATCACCATGGTTACTTGTTGATCTTCTTTTCGAATATCATTCTTTGCGTACGAATCAAAAACAAAAAGCTTAAGAATTTCACAACAACAACCAAACTGGAGGAATAGCAAGCACATACTGTGCTCAACAAGGAAGCACACATACAGCGGATACATTGAGGAGATTTGACTGCCCTCGGGGTACAAGAGGTCGCTACATCAGCGTTCCTACACCACCCAATCAGTCATATCTTGAACTATGTGAGCTTGGTGTATGTTGTCACATCCAGAAACTGGTCATACTTAGCTTCTGAACACGAAATCATTCTTTTCAAATTGCACATGCATTCCAAACGGGTAGAAGATTATTAAGGAATAATTAACTATCTTAATACGTGCAAAAATTATATTCCTTATCTCCTCCACTGTAAGACACGCCATTTTCCTTTTAAGCTAAAAGTACTTTTAAATTGATGTGGTCTATATCAGCATTAGTACCATAGATAAGCACACATTTACAAGCTAGCACTCAACACCTTAAATGTTGTCCCAAGTCTGCTATTGATAGTTAGGACTATTTTAGTAATAATTTGGAACACTAATGCCTATCATCATAGGCGCCAATTTTTTATTTGTCAGGGGGGGGCTCAAACTAGAAAATTTAGGAAATTGCCTACCATCAGTACACTTTGCAAAAATATATTAATTAATACATTTCGCTGAAGATAACAAAAGAAAAAGCTATCCAAGCCAACAGAACAGATACATAGATGTATAACAAAAGTTTTAATGTATATGAGTTTCTGTAATTTGGATAACCAAAAGTGCTTTCTCTCTCTCTCTCTCTCTCTCTCTCTCTCTCTCTCTCTCTCTCTCTCTCTCTCTCTTCAATTATCTGTTTACTAGTGTAGTAGGTCTCGGAGGGCTTAGTGCCTCTAGTAATTTTTTCAACAATATTGGGGGCGTAATCTCACAGCTTTTCTAAAAACTACTGCGAGAATGACAAAACAGAGTTTTTACGGAGGGGATTCGAGTTGCATGTACCTAGTACAAGCTGCCATGTAATATTTTACCTTACACATTCAGTTCACAACAAGAATAACAATAATAAAAGGATGAGAAACAAAAGCAATGACAAAATTAGACCAATTTTTCACTTTACTCTTCTACCTGACACCCCCTCCCCCCCAGCTCTACACCACTGCTGTCTACCTAAAATGGTGGTGCCACTGTGGGGATGTGCCTCCCCACCCCACTCCTCGCCAAAATCAATTTCCAACTCGTCCAAATTCGATGAGAGAATGCTAGAGTTGTGGTGAGGGACTTCTAGCAAGATATTGAAATGGATGTGCCAACCAAATCTCGTTGTCGTTTTAGGGCGTGGCCATCAAAAATCCTCCTAGTTTGCGATGGCTGGATCCACCCCTCTCTACTCACAGGTTCGTTTTGATATCCAACTTCACCAAGTCTCGCTGTTGTCAGCCATCCCTTTCAAGCTGGTATATGCATCCTGTCCCAAGTCACTCAGCATTTCAATCCTTTTCCTTCTTTAGGTCTTCTGACAACTACTCTATGCTCAATAGGATATTACTTCCTTCAACAAGATGTTACAGCGAATAATGAGTCAATTCTACCTCTTTCTAGTTCTGATTATTCTATCCAACACCTCTCCCTTTTCATTTGCCAGTATCAGGACTTCTTCTTCATGGACGCCGTGAGCCATTATCAAGAGCAATCGAATAATCTTCAGATCTTCAATGCTATCAACCAGAGATTTGGCAAGACACATTTCGTTGGGGGGGGGACGGGATATTTTGGCAATTTTACCAAGCATGGAGAACAAAGGTGTACTGTTTGAAAAGTAATAGAATTCTTTTTTTAGACATTGCTATGATTCCAAGGAGACCAAATCAGCTATATAAACAAGCAAAATATGATTGGAAGAGAGAATTATTTGTATAAATGTGTGAAATACAGGCCCTGCTATAGGATGTAACGAAAATGTCTCAATGAAGTACTTTGGGCCCCAAAGAGGTGCCTATGCTAGGCGATCTCTCAAGAGGTCCAACTGCAAGTTTTTGCTCTTTTGCTCCTGTTGAACCCCCTTGCCCCAATATTGTTCCGGTGTGTCTGTCACCAAGTACTTTTGCTCATAAAAAGTCACAGAAAAGGTCAAAGGTCAACTCTCTTACAACATGGTTTACTTTCTGACCAACTTTCTTGCAGTTTCAAACATACTGGGGGGCGGAACGTTCCTTCCCACGCTCCCCAACAAACACATCGTTGTTATTAACACAGAAATGTTGACTCTTGAGATAGACCCAAGAAAAAACGCATTGTCTGGGTGACGAGTGGTATCTGCTTAGGAGCTTCACCGACTCTTTCATAATTTCCTTAACACACTTAACAACATTCCCTGACATTCTCACTGTCGCTCAATGCTATTCTCATAACAGCTGCCAATTCTTCTAGAAGAGAAATGCAGTCAAAAGAGTACAGTTTGCAAATTTCCCTTATATTTATCTACATTTTCATTAAATTCCCTGATTTTTCCCTGATTTCTATGACGCAATGAAAATTTTCTGCACAGATGCAAGAATTTTGTGAACAGAAATTTTCTGTACAGAAGCAGTCTTTACAGAATCAAGAAGCCAGAGTGCAAGCAAATGGCTCTTTGTGTATTGCATATTTATGAGAAAAAAAATGATAGAAAGTAAACAACAGACTCCATTGGCATTCCGAGATTCAACAAGCGTTTTTCACAGTCTTGAAGTTTAACATGAAAGAATCAAGTGATATTTTATCACATAAAACTGGCAAGCCGTTCTCAAGCTGCCGCTGCAAATCAGAGAGCCAAAGATACGTTTTAACACTAATTGCTTGTATTCAAATATGTAAAGCAGTACACAGAAAGTATGTGCTATTTTACATTGAAGACATTGGCTGAAAAAGCAAGGTAATAGATTACTGATATGAAGCTTCTACTTGTGATTTAAGTTGTTACCCTCAATCTGATTGTAGAAATTGTTGCTAGCAGAAGTATGCGTACTTCACTGATGTATAGCAGGGCATTTTCTAACTTAATGACTACGGAGAATTTGCCTCTGCGTGCAAAATGGTTGTCCACGTAGTGAGGTAGAAATGTCCCCGTTGTTGACAGAGCATTTTACGCCTTTTATCTGCAAAATGTCGAAGTATCGCGAGAAGAGGGAATATTTTTATTTTCAATCAGTATCCATTTCAAATGTGCTTCTTGCAATATAGCGATTCCAACACATGTTGCATTTGCTTTAAAGCTCCTTGATAGTTGGTAAAATCCTTATGTTCAAGGGCGAGTAGGCTCAAGGATGTAGTTATTGAAAATATTTCCTGAATTCTTCTACTTTGATAAGGATTGATGAACTCTTTTTAATATTTATCCACATACAAAATATTGCTATAATATAAAATGCTATACAAATGTAATGTTCAGTGAAATATCAGTGAACTTAGTGTGATTAAGTAAAGTTTAGTTCACAGGGAATTTATGATTTGCTCTAAAATTAAATTAGGCTCAGAGCTCGACAAAATAAAACAACTGCTCATCGAAAACCGATTTCCAGCAGTTTTTCTACTTTCTTGCATCAGTAAAAAATTAGCCAACTTTGCAGCAGAAAAACCATTTGGTCCAGAGAAGTGCCCGGTATACCTAATATTGCCTTGGATTGGTAATGTTTCATCAAAGTTTGAAAATCAAATTAGTAAAGCCATTACATCTTGTTACTATGCTGTGAAGCCCCGTGTGGTTTACAACACTAGGTTTATGCTATCATCTGCTAAACAAGATTGCGTTCCTACCACTCAAAAAAGTAGTGTAGTTTATGAATTTTCTAGCTGATGTGAGGCTGGGTACGTAGGACGCACTATGCAGAGACTAGCAGACAGAATAAAACAACATGTCCCCACGAGCATTAGGAAGAAAAGTAATACCGCAAGAGAACAGCCACCTCGTATATGTAAAAACAACAAGTCAAAAAATAATTGTGAGTCGGCCATAGGACAACACCTAATTGCAAATCCAGAATGTACCAAAACATATACAGACGACAATGTTCGGACCATTGGGCAAGCAAGATCGTCTTTTCATTTAAGTGTTTTGGAATCTGTTTACATCAAGACTCAAAACCCAGTCTTGTGTAGACAAGAAGAGTTCGTTTTCTCATTGGGACTCTTCAGGTAAACAATGATTAATAGGTCCTAATTGGCATCTCTTGGGGCCAACTAGACGCATCCTATCACATGTAACCGCATCTGGATATATATTTCGGTTAACCTTTAGGCCACTATCCGATGTTTTCATACTCTGATGAGTGTCGGACGAAAAAAGCTGTTAAATATGTCAAAAGATGTTGACGCTTTTACGTGCTGTAGTAAATTTCTGTAGTACAAAAAGACTATTTATGAACGATGTTATTACAATTTTGTAAAAGTTCAACAAAGCATGTTGCGTATTCTAGTCTTTTCTGAACCCTCCTAGAAGGGTTGAAAGCTTGTGTACGATGAAACCATAAAGTTGCTTGTGTATGATTCGCTCAAATATTTTTGATATTGAAGGAAGAAGGCGTATAGCATTGTGAGTGGAGAGGCTTTTTAATTTATATACTGATAAAATTAAATTTGCATGTATTTAATAAATTTGTGTGTAAATGTATTTTTACTGAATGGATATCGTAATTAAATAAGAAATTAAAAAGACATTATTTCTGTGATCAGGGACATCGCCGATGATAGAAAAGCAAAACATGATATTTCTAATCAATGTAACATTGCATTGTGAACCTGTTCTTGCATAGCACAATTTCCAGAATGACAGCTGAAGGTGGCCAGATCTTCGACTGTTACGATCATATGGAAACATTCAGTTGAATTTGATCGGGGACATGTTGCGATCGATTGGGGACAGTTCACTGACTATGACTGTATGTAAACCAGGCTTGACCATTAACTAGTATTCCTAACGGATGAAGGGAAAAGTTTCGAGTTGATTGTGATTAAAGCTTGAGTACAATTGATAGATGAAAAGGGCTACTCTGCAACATGAAAAAGGGATAACTTAACTTACAAAACTTGCAAGTGGGTGTACGCGCCACCTGTTCCCCAGCTCTTACGTTCATTTATTCTGAACATACTTTCTCCTTCTCTCCTTGTAACGGCTTTTCCAATGTTCTAGAAGGCGTAAAACTAACAAAATGTTCACTCATTTTGCTGGCTTTTCATACCTTCTGCCGTAAGTATATTTGCATACCGTACTTTTAGTTTAAACTTTTCGAAATTTAGCGTTAAATTAATAGTTTCCTATTCCGATTTGTTTAGGTAACCTCAATTTTGTACTTTTAAATGATATTTAACGGCAAAAGTCGTTTTAGCCACAGTAGCTAAAGTAGCTATAAAGCAAATACAAAGTAGCATTTTCGTTGCTGCTGAAGGGAATGACGTTTTTTGTGACCTCTTCAGAAATTGATGGCCTTCTCAAGCCTTTGTCCCCACAGTATAAATTCCTTAAAAAAGCTGTTTACTTAAGTGCTACCATCCTAAAACTGCAACAAGGGAGACTGTGTTGTAGGAAATGTATAGATCATACCTTTCACCATACATGTTCCTGCATTTATGACAATAACTTACTTCTTACTATTGTGTATGACTTGTGCCTTGGTGTTGTTTAAAAGAAGAGGCATAGTTATTGGTAAACTTGAACCACAAACACTTTTCCTTGACAAGGTAGAGAAGAGGGAAGAAAGTGGGGGCCTGGGGACTTGCTCTAGGAACAATTTCTTAATGCTACCCCCTCTAGAGCGTCGGAAAGCACTCTTTTGCAAAATAGAACTAAAATTGCTATTATCACTGATCTTTCTTTGGAGAAAGGGAAACTGATCTGAAACAGAGGCGGATCCAGGGTGTGGGGTCCATGGCCCCCCAAGCGGCAATGTGTCCTATAGCAAGCAATAGCGTTAAGAAACTTCTCACATAGAAAAGACTGTAAAGGCCCTCCTACGAAATTCAGGTCTGGACCCGCCCATGATTTGAAAAACTAAGCAAAGAAAAACCTGCCTTAGCGGCTACCTCTACAGAACGGCCTCCTGTCCAGAGCGGTTATAAGTTATCCTGCTCTTACAATTTTCAATGATTCTATTAAATTCACCAGAGGCAGTTGAATAAACAACAACTCGATTCATGCAAGTTCAGTCTACTTGTAAAGTACACGTTTTTTCTTTATAAGAAAGCCATCATATTCCTTCAGCCTCAATTTTCTTAACTTTTCCCGAAATTGAGCCTGAGATTTTCTGAAATTTTTCTTAACTTGTTCTGAAATGAACTGGCTAAAATGGGCTTTCTTAAGATTTTCTAACGATTTTGACAATTTGAGCCTCATTTTCTTATAAACTTTCTTCTTATAAAAAAAGTGTAATCACAGAAGACCTTATCTGTCTATACTTGAAAACGAACAGGAGCAATTCGAAGATACATCCTTACTGAATGCCATTCAATCAACTTTCAAGTTGCCGGATGACAGGCTGCGAGGCAGAGAAATGTAACCATCTATTTTCAAGCTTTAAAAGCCTGCCATTGAAGTACTGTTATAATATCACTCATTGCTATTCTGTTGAGCATATTCTGTAAATTACCAGATACCAAACTGACATCAAAAAGTAACATTTCCTTTCATACCTAACCTTTACAGAACTGTCAACCTCTATAACGGCCAAAAGTGGTCAGTGCCTTGGGTTACTGCTATAGGCAAGTATCACTGTAGAAAGATTCGTTGGTAGAAACTTTCGCAATTTCGCGAAATTTTTCGACGATCACAAAAGTTTATAAGCGCAAAATTGTAGTTACGAGACCATTTGCGAAAGTTAATATCCACAAAAATCTTTTCAAAATCTGGCATCGCGAAAGATAATACAAAGAGCTTGGTATCTTTAGTTTTCCGGACAGCTACCTTGGTGTTCATAAGAAACCGGTAAGAAACTAGACTTCATGTGCTAAAAACAGCCTAAGAATAAGATGCATCCCTGGTCTAAATCCAATTTCTAATGGAACTTTAGGTACTAGAGATGTTGAAGATAGAAATCGTAGCTTCTTTCAGGGATGTGCCGGTGGGAGCGTGGGAGAACGTCGCGCCCCCAATATTTTCAAACTTGCAAGAAAGTTTTTTTACATGCAAATATTCAAAAGTATGAACAACAATATCACAGGACTATACGAACACAAAAGCGCTTTACCACACTACAAGGACGATACCACAGAGTGCAAGATGTCATGACAACTCCGCAGCCATTGACATTTAGGGCACGTAACTACATGAAAAGTAAATATACAACTATAATAAACATACAAGCACTAATTTCTAAAAGTTACCAAAAAGAAAGAAGAAACAACTTTTAGGTTTGCTTTATTTGCTCTTGGGGCTAACTTTGAGCAGTCAAAATCGATATAAATCTATAGCTAAGTAAGTTTAGCGAAAAATTGGTTAAACGTTAGCCAGGCAGGCAGCAAGAGGGTTGGCCACAGTATTTTCTTTGACCTTTTTTAGTAACAATTTATTAACAATAGTTGACCAATTGGTCAGAAGGCCCCCCCAACAGAAGGGTGTCTCGGGATATCACTGGCTTCTGTATAAATTTGAAAATGGGGACGACGACACATAGAGTCCACATGATATTAATATTCTTCATTCGACATAACCGGGTAGTATGTATCATCCTCCTCATTTTAAAGTACAATAAATAGTATCAAAACTTTTCCAAAGAATAGGGCAATCAGGGATGATCTCTTCCGGAGCTCGAAAGGTAGCCCCCTTGGCTAAATTTTGTATTCATATTGGGGAGCTCAGTCCCCCCAAAATTTTTGCACTGATCTTTTTTCTTAAACTGTTTTGATTTGCTCCCAAAGTTTACTGAATTTGATTGCAATGATAAATTGAAATATTTATAATTGCTAATTGTAGCATATCATGATTAAACTAAATTGTTAAAAAATTTTAGAAATCACCACTGACGGTAACTCTATCCTTCTGAAGAAAAGGGCAGGTGCCAAAAACCTCCAGGGCAGGGACGACACTTAAGAGGAGTATGGGGCGAGTCACCCCACAACCTTGAAAATGTGCCATTTCGCAGGGCAAAAACGGTAGTAGTACAATGTATTCCTGGAGGGCAGCTTACTAGACCGAGGACTATTGAACAACTACTGTTACAAAACAGAAAGGTCACAGAGAAAAAGTTTTCACAGGGCAACCTCTGACACCCCACCAATAAAGTTTATTGAAGTTACGATCCTGCTCCAAGACCTCGTCCATATGCCTAGAATACGCTAATCAAAAGTGAATGTGAAATGGAACTTCAAGTTTTGTCATAGCTTGTGCAAATGGCACCCCGAAGGCTTACTTTTACTTAACATTGGACTTCAGATGCTTTCTAATTGCCAACTAAATGATTCACTCCGTTATTTGGCAAAGGAATAAGTCAGTTAGTTGAATGTAATGAAAGAGTAAAATAGTACAAGGAAGATACTACCTAAGTTTGCAAAATTTGCGAGAAATGATTGTGAACAAATGATCGCAAATTTACGCTAGGTACACGGTTCTACATTTCCTTCCTTCTTTCATTGAACCGTGTAGCCTAGCGTGGGTTTGCAAGCGTATTTTCACAACCATTGCTCATAAATTTTCCAAACAATTTTGCTTTGTAATCCAGCCACGCCCCTCAGGGCGTCACGTGGTCCTTCACAGCAACATGTGATGTCATCAATCCAAGCTTGCAATTGGGGCACTTCTTGTTTGCCAAGGCTAATTTGCAGATTATGTCCGCGCTCAGCTGGCATTTAAAATAACAAGTAATATGCTCAGTGGCTAGACCTGGGTCCAGTAAAGTGTCCTGCAAGAAAACACTGTACCGCGGTTTTTGCCCCCATATTCCCTTTCGTTCCGTCCCTGGATAGCAGTTAAATGAAAACGCAAGTTCAGACGCAACAAGTTACACGTAAACACTTTAACGCAATGAACTACTAAGAATGCAATTTTCCATCCCAGTGCCGCTAATAAACAATTTCTTACTGTCTTGTAGAGATGTATAGACCGTGGAACTGAGTTGTGCATGATGGCAAATAATATCCTTTACTGCAAGTTGCCAACTGCCATAGTGTCCAGCATGGGTACTTTGTGCAACATCTTCATGGTTGTCTTTATCCACCTTACCACCAGACTAAATAGACCGATGAAGACATGGGTTACAAATCTGGGATGCGTTAATGCTCTGCTCTCCACAATGATTTCTGTTCGCACATTCATAAGCATCTTTTCAGAGGAACAGAACAAATTAACTGGCACAACAAGGGCCATACTCATGTCATTTGGATGCTTCTTGACGATCCTACAACTGGCAAGTCAGTTATGCATATCAATAGAACGAATGGTGGCTGTCCTTATGCCATTCACATACAGATCAACATACGCCAGAAGTGGCCGCAAGTTGTTTACGGTGGCGGTTTGGCTGGCATCAGCAGTTATCGGTGCCGCAATTGGAGGTCTCGGAGAGAAATTTCATATTCCACTTCTGCTATCTATCGCTACTTGGCTATTCTTCATTGGATTTCTGATCATGCAGGCTGTGCTTTATGCATCCATTATAAGAGGGCTTAGGGCCAGGTCCAGAACCGTGAGAGCAGACAATGAAACAAGAACAGATCAACCTTCCAGTGTCAGCAACAGAGAGATTCTTAGAGGAAAACAGGAGAGGAAGCTTCATATACTAGCTGCAGGAATCCTGATCAGCTACTCATGTTGTAGTTTTCCACTCATGGTGTTTGTTGGCATTTATGAACTCAAGGTAGAATCACAATCATGCTACAGTAAAGAAGGCTTGTTCTACACCGTGTCTCTCGGTTTTGTTTCTTTGAATATGCTAATCGATCCATTGTGGTACTTCTTTTATAACTACGTCATTTCAAAGTAAACAGCAACACTTCATTCTTCGTCAACTGCACAGAGTTAGAACTCGATTTTTGATTTATCGCTTACTTACTGAGACAAGTTGCATATTGTTAAATGTAATAGCAAAAACTCGTAGAAGTTAGGAGATCTAACATGAAACCTGTCATGTTCTTGTAGATAGTACATTAATATTTCATGGAAATTGCCCATTTATTCTGTCCCTTCTTCTCTTGACTTTTCATGTTTTCCTAGTATTATATTGTAGATAACCCGTTATATTTCCAGTAACACTCAGATCAATCAAAGACACCAGAGGCATTTCATAAGGCTAGGTAGAGGCATTTCATTAAGACCAGAACATCTCATCCTTTCTTGAAATGATCATCATCCGGCGCGCAACGAGGAAGTTTCGAGGGCAGGGGTCCTATCCACGAAAAAAGGAACACTTAAACTTTTTACAGAAGATGCGGTCTTTGAGTACTACTTTGCAGACTCATAAACGGAGGAAATAGTGTGGGAAGTTTACTGGTATGGTTACTTCTGAAGAGCAATGATCCTCATTGCAATCTCTTTTTTCAAGGTAACGATGGAAAAATAGTGGCCGTGGGCAAAGTTTCAGGAATATTTTTTGAGCTATACCTTTTCAATGTAAGGAAACCACTGTGAAGGAGTCTGGTAAGGACAGAAGAGAGATTGCATTAGAAGAGAATTGTAGGAAGAAGTGGCTAGAGAAAGAAGATAATCAGGAAAGAAGTAGAAATTGTTAGAGAACGTTAAAGTTGTAGTAAAGGATTGAAATTAGAGATCGATTGTGTGAATTTATCTGTAAATAGCTGTATATTGTTTGATTATTTGCTACTTGGAACGATGGTTTACGTGGCTTCATTACAGCGCCCTTTTCATATAAAGAGGGCACTGCAAAACAGGCGCTTTCGTTCTTTGCTGAAATGAGCAGGGGTCCAGACCCAAAGGATCTCCTAGCTGCACACCTGATCTTTCAAATCTAACATCAATACTTGATCTCTTCTCTCTATCTATTTAGCCTTTCTCCTTTTCATTGCTTTTCTTTTGTCGAAGCATTGCTATAGGCCCTAATGCCTCTCCCCGTCATTACCTAATAAACAATGCAATAAGTCAACTTTTCATAGTTTAGAACGGTTTTAGCTAGTCAAGTGAGGTAGAGGAGGCTGTAGTCTTTCGGCAAGTTTCAAAGTAAATCTCTAAGGGACGTTTTATAAGTCGCTCCGCGCTGCACCGAACTAGCAGACTGTTGGCTCGACTGAGGTTCCAATGTGATTCGCCTCGTTTTTAAAAAAGGCAACAAGTTGGTCGCGCCGAACCATGGTTACGCATGCGCATAACAACTGACAGAGTGTCCACTAAGTTAAACTTGAAATTCCGGCCAAAGTTTCAGAAGAAACGGCCTTTTCCAGCCCTTTGGGCAGAAAAAGAACATTACGTTCCAGCATCACCTTGAATTTTGACATGAAATTCCAGCCTTACATTGACCTTAAAATCTACAATATATTGGAATTTGCTATATATATTCGATGTCTTCCGTCATACCACCCCCGGAGACCAAGGATCTACCAACCCTGGCAAAACATAGGGAAAACTACCAATTTTAGGTCAATTTGGTGAAGAAAAGCCTGACCCTTGTGATATTGAACAATTCTTTCTTCTCTAATCCTGTTTCTTGATAAGACTGCACTCAGCTTTACTATTAAAACATTAAAAGAACGATTATTTGTTCTTTGATAATGTTACTGGAAGATAATGAAGGCAGTCCAAAATCGTTTCGTCGTTTTTTACGTAATTCATGATGGTTTATAAATGTCTGGACACAGTATTCACCAGAGAGGTTTACAAGATCCTTGTGCATTCTCGATTGCTGAGCGCCACACGGCGCGACTGTTGGTTTTATAAGCCGTTCTGGGTCGACCCAGCTAAGCAGCCCTTGCTATACGGTTCTACTCAGTCGAACCATGTCGAACCAGGTGAAAAATTGGTGTTATAAGAGTCACTCCGCGCCGCGCAAATCAAATTGTACATGGTTCAGCGCGGCACGGCACGACTTATAAAACAAGCAGTGGCGGTTCGTCAATAGGGCACTTTGGGTAATGCCCCCCTCCAAGGAAAATGCACAAATTGAGTGTTGTAAACTTTATGTTCTTGTGGATTAGTGCAAGACTTGACAATGAACTAAACTTCCCGTTGGATATATAATAACATTGAATCAACCCAATATTTACAGTAATTACATAAATCTTGTTCTATTTTGAAACTCTTAACTTAAACTCGTAACGTTACACTACTGGCTGTGAGAGGTTCTGGTCATTCTGTGACTTACCACAAGGTAATGCTGAAAATATATTTGCTAATGCAATCAGCTGTTAGAATAGCGCTTTTCCTGGTACTCATGACAAGCAAAAACTTGTTGCACAATGTTATGATGGTGGTTCAGTACTGAGACAGTAAAGAGTGGCCAGCTTAGAGGTGTTCAGAGCATTGTAAAGGAAGCATACCCCAATGCACACTATGTTTATTCACTGCTATTCCCATCAACTTAATCTTGTTCTGCAACAGGCTGCTTCACAAATTGACAGTGTAAGAGTATCCTTTGCACACCTTTATGCACTTTCTGTTTTCTTGTTTCACTCTACAAAGAGAGTATCAAGCCTTGTTGATTGTGTTGCCATAAGAATTCCTAGATCTGTGCAGACCAGGTGGAACTTTGAAATTAGAATTGTTTCTACTTTTTTTGGGCATAAGGATGACCTTAAGGAGTGCTTTAAGAAGGCAATACATACCTGGAAAAATGACAAAGCTATTGTTTGTTATGCAAGTGGCCTCCTCCTTTGGCTTGAGGACAGGAGTTTCATACTCTTTCTGAGACTTTTCCACCAGTTGGTTCCACTTGTAGATGTTCTGTATGCCCAGCTGCAAATGCATCAAATCAGCTCAATCTTCATTCAGATATGCTTAGAGAAAAAATCCCAGATATCTTTCAGAATGACTCCTGTGCTGTAAGTGAGGAGCCTCTGGCAAAACCGCCTAGGTGTGTATACTTTGATGAGGGAATTTCAAAGATATTGGAGGAATTTTGTGAGATTGTAGTATCATATTGTAGCTTTAGGCTTGCAATTACTGGACATCTTGTTGCAACCAATCTTTTTGAGAGCAGCTCATTCTCAAACTTTGAGCAATGCGTTGCAGCATCATTCCCTTCTCTTGATGAAATGAAGCTTCATTCTGAGCTCTCTGTGATTTATAGCAGACCAAAATTTAGACATGGCTGTGGAACAGTTGCACTACTCCAACTTCTTCTTGAAAGCAACTTAGCTGAAACTTTCCCTGAAACTATGCTTTTGTTGAAAGCCATTATTATTGTTCCAATAACATTCTGTGAAGCAGAGAAGTGTTTCTCAACTCTAAAGAGATTGAGTGGTGTAGTGTAGTGTGTAAGGAGTAGTACCTTTGTAAACCTGTCAGCTGCACATTTTCCAATGTGGATAGGAGCACTGGTCTCCAACTACTACATAACTCTCACTTATGGCTCCAAGAAGTTGGTAGTGCACACCGGCGGCCACACCACGGTACCTCACCTCGACGGGTGAGCAAAACTAAGTAGAGGGTAGCAGCAATCTTTAAAGGGTTGTTGTATAGGGGACGTCATCCCTTAAGTGCATGGAGACTGGAGTGGTGGAAGAGGCGGAAGAATCATCAAATGATCAATGGCTCTGAAAGTATGACAGCAAGATGTGTGGCACATCAAGGTCATTATCATGACGAAGATGAGACATGGCCAGCCACCGTGGAAATGACTAGGGCCCCACCATGTACTCTCCTATAGTCAGTCATGAATCAAAGGATTAACGGTAGTAAAAATAATAAGGAAGGTGAAATCGGGCCCCTGCGATGATACTGGATTTGGGCTACAGGGAAGAAGATGTTGAATTCTTGGTAAGTACGACAACAGATGACGGCAAGGACTCAAACCCTCATGGGAGGTCATTGCCTGAAAGAGTTGCTCTGAAAACTGGGAATAGAATGTAAACAAACGAAAAAGTCCTAGACATGTTAAGTACAGAAAAGCAATTATAGTCTAACATTGTCAAACGAAAATGTCAATATTTTGGTCACCTAATCAGACAGAATAAGTTACAACGTCAGCTGCTTGAAGGAAAGATCAATGGCAAGCGCAGCAGAAGAAGACCAAGATTTGCATGGATGGACAAGATAAAGAAGTGGACTGTTAAATCATATGGATATTTGATACGAATAGCAGAAGACCGTGAAAAGTTTAGATACATGGCTGTCAACGTGCTAAAAGCATTGGACACACTACGATGATCATGAAAGAGAGTGAAAACTTTCTTGAGCAACAGAATGTGTGAGGATAGATTCAATGCTTTGGCCTTGCTTTCAATAGAAAAGAATTTTGTTAGAGATTCAATTGACTTCAATCAAAATGTGATTAATATGTTTGCCTAGCTCAAGAATAGAAGAGCTAAATTTATTTTTAAGTTGCTCAAGAGCCTCTATGCATTTTTTTAAAATTGCAAATCGGCATATTATATTTGATAGCTTCTGCTTACATCACCTAGATTTTCTTTGACCTTTTGGTACAAATATATATCATTCTAGACAATTCATATTATTTACTGTCCATGGAATGAATACTTTCAATTACAAAAGTAGTTTGACAAAAAATTATCTGCCTGAATTGGCCATTTCTCTAAACAGCAGAAGAGAAAATAAGATTGTGATTCTTGAAGCAGATTCACAGAGTAGAGTGTCATATTTTGCAAAATTAACAATCATCTTTTTTCTGATCAAACTCAGTTTTTATGAGAAACGTGTCCTTAAGAAACATGAGGCTGAAGTTAGACAAAATTAAGAAACAGGCAGGCTGAGTTTCAAACAATAACTTTAAAGAACTTCTTTTGCAAGTAAATTTTTATGAAACTAAAAAGAAAATGGAATTAGCATCCATTACATACCTCAACAAACCTGAACATCCTTTTTTTCTTGTATCATAGTTGCCTAATCTGGGTTGCTTCTATCATTGGAAATCTTTGCACTTAGGAAAAATTTCAGGCTGTATGTGACAAAATATTAGAGAACTTCCTGGCTGAAGCCAGATACTTTGTTCCTTATATGAAAAAACATGCATTTTACTATCTGGAGGTAAAGCTATCCAATGTCTTTTTCTTGGGTGTGGCTCCCAACGATTTTTTCGAACACGCCCAGTTTTTCAAAGACTTGCCTCTACAATGAAAAATTACACGAGCCGCCACTGAAAACAAGCCTGAGTGTCCGCCAAGGAACAGTTTAATCTTATAGCAAAAGACGCGTATAGGATTTGTAACATCGCGTACACATCAAAGACTAATTTATGCGTCTGCGCAGTCACCCGAATTTCTATGGAATGATGGCGACGTTTTCCAAGTTCTGCAGCGAAGGAATGTAGAGGATAGTCATTTACAGTCAGAATAATGCTTAGAAAGTTTAGCAGAACACTTGGCTCTCCATGTTGTAATGCACAGGACTTCCTAATTACTTGTGCTTAAATGAATGAGTTAAATCCAGATTGTTCTCTCCGATGAACCAACTCATCTTCATCAGCGGAACAGCAAAGCAAGCACGCAAGAAATACGAAGAACAGAAATGTTACTGAGATAAAGCCAAGTATTATTGGCATTTTCGAAGTAGAATTGGCTCTCTAGAATTGAGCAGGTAGGCTTGTTTTGACACTTCGTTCGCGTTATCTTCCAAATACCTCGCATAGGGATGCGCATTACCCGTGAAAAGACACTTTGCTTTCGAGAAAAGGACCTTAAATTATCTGCCAGAAATCCTCAAAATATTTAATAAAATTTATACCATAATATTCCTTGATAATGAACCTATTCAGATCCACCTGTTATTTTTTCGATTTTTAAACGAGTTTGATAGAAAGTCTTGTTATTTCTTCATGTACCAAAAATATGAAAATCAATAGGCCAAAGCAATGGCAAAATCCACTAGTGAGAATATTAAAGTAAAATTATTTGCCAAAGAAGTATTGTCAAACAGCATGAAAATTACATCAAAATGTTGATAAAAGAATGAAATAGGAATATCCACCTGTCATTTTTTGATTAAATGCTGTATAGTTCTCAGAGAAGCGAAAATGTTGCTGTTCGCGTACGAATAGATGGTGTAATTCGACCCGCGCATAGCACGGAAGGAAACAATACAGCAAATGTTACGCATCTTTTGCTATGCAATGTCACAAAATTTCTTACCTTGCAAGTACTGACATCAAGACCAATGAACATCATATCAAAATAATTAACTGGTTGAGAGCAGAATACAACACCATTATGCGCCCAAATACACTGCGAGCTTAAACAGCAGCAAGACACTCCAAGACGCTGCCTAGCACTGAAATACTTGTTTCCGGCTTAGTTTTTCCAGAGTAGCGCTTCCAAGATTAACGACAGTTGCCAATTTACAGTCTTCAACGATACTCTGATATTGTGACATGACGCTCATTGCTTCCCTGTCTATTACATGACTTCAATCAAGCATCTATTGTGTGTATTTCAAAAGCAAGCTACTTTAATCCAGTGGCGAAGTTAAAGGTCGTGCATTTCATGCCAAGCACGACAACAATTTTTCAAACTTTAATTTATTTTTCCTTTCAATTCGCAATTACATATATGTGCCCATGTGGGCCTATTTACCACCTCATTCTTACTAAAACAAGCACCCTGCATCTGATCTTATGCAGTGCTTTTGACACCCTGTGATGAGAATTTGCGACAATGCGCATGCTTGTAGGTCGTGCTGAAGAGGAAATCGCACGAAGTTAGACAATCGACAATTGTAACGTCCTGTGAGTGTATTGACTACAGTGGGGTCATTTGCCAGCTCTAACAATAGTTAGATCGTGCTCATCGTGGAGAGCACGAAGTACACCCATGTGCATTGCAAAGCAGTCTCTGATAGTGCTTACACCAGAGTGCTGGTAGTGAGGAAACAAGGGAAGCAGTTTTACTGCACAACGACAAAGTAGCAAACTGGCTCAGATGATTAACAGAACGGAAACATGAGAAAATGAAATCGCATATGTATCCTTACAAAGTGTAGAAACCATTTGACATATATGAGAGAGAATCTGTAAGAGAGGATTTCTAAGAACCCTTTCAGATGCTGCATTTAGCGAAGTAAGAAATAGGCCTAACTCTTAGGAGGCAGGATAAATCAAGCAATGCTCGGAGAAAATATAAAAGACTTAGAGTACCGATGTAAAAACTTTATAGAGAAGATTTTTGTGCTGTAGAGAGGTATCTAAATTGTTAGTTTGGACGTCATTATAAAAGAATGTATGTATTGTGATTACTTCATGATATCGCGAGTTTTCAGGATGCTAAAACTTTATTTTCTTGGATCTTGTGAAGCCCCACATTTTCAAGCAAGGAAGAGAGTGTTCCGCCTGATGTGCCCCTATGCTCAAAATGTAAATATAATACTCTTTGCAACAACAAATGTTTTGAAAATCACCTCTTTACCTACGATGACTCTGATTTCCACATAGGAAACCATCTTGAAGCTCACAATATATTTTAAACTGTAATTCAGGATCATCAAATGCATCTTGAAGTATTTAAATGTACGTACAATTTAATTTGGAAACAGCTATGTTGCCAGGAGTTATAGAGTTATTAAATTTGATGTAAGTGATTGTGCCTCAATTTCATCTCTTGAGAAATCTAAACCAGGAGAAGTAGTAACTAATAATTGCTGATTTGTGGAGTAACCAAGTAGAGTCAATTTTATCTTCAGAAAGCAACATAGCCTATATTTTCTTGGTATGTGTGCTTTTTGAAAATGAAGTTGACTTTCCTTTGCTTCTCCACAAATTGCATTTATAAATATATAAATGAAGTAGTTTAAAAATAAATGTCGTAGTGCTTGCAAGATTATTAAAATTAGGTATTGCGATTGCCATCTCAGTTTCATCTGGTCAGAGATCAAAATTAGGGAATGTAGTTGATGCATCCTCCTATTTGAAAGACAGTTGAGTCTCCTTAGCTTCTCCACAATTTATATGCAATCTTATCATGGAAGACGTTCATGTTTAATTTGCTTTAGGACATCATTGTGCAGTAATGTTTTACACAATGAATCAAGATGGTCCTGTACTATTTTGATGTGCAGATAGATTAATACAAAAATATATATGGTTTTTTTGTTTACAGACATAACTGCAAAGTAATTTTCTAAAGAGAATTAAAGATGAAGATACTTTCCATGACAAGATTAATAATTAAGTCTGGAGAAGGTAAGGAGACTCAGCTTTCTTTTCAAATAGCAGCATATATTAGATTGCACATAGATTTCCTAATGCAGCTAGGTTTTCTTCAACATAGCAAGCAACTGTTACAATAGTTCCAGTCGAGCAGTTTGTGCTTTTACGAATTCTTAAGTCAGGTTTGGAGATAAATATCAATGCCATTTTGCACCCTTTTACCTTGATATTATTGCATGCAAAAACTCATGATAGCGACTTTGTCTCTGATGTTAAGCAAGGTGACATAGTTGGCTGTGATTATTATTTTGTTCATGATGCTGAAGATCATTGTATAACCCTTGTTTTTCTTACCTGTACAACTTGCCTTGCACCTACTTTACCTTGCATTGGATGGTTGAAATACCCTGCCTTTATTATGACTTATGATTTTAGAGATAAATGGGCCCACAGAAGAATGAAGTACAAAAGCAATGCCATTATGAATTGATTTCTGATTGCAAAAGAACAGGACTCTTTAAAGTGGCAATTTAGACAACGTGTCACATAGAGGCTGTTGTTACATTTTGTTAAATGTAATTTGATTACCTCAAGCTTTTGGTTGCCATAAAGCTTGTATGATCTTCTGCTGAAAAAAAGTGGAATCTCCGCCAATGCATAAACCCATGGCGTGAAGCTTAAGTTTAACTCAGTGACAGTTGATATCAAGGACCATTTATCCTTGCAACTACAATCAAAGGAAGACGATATCTTAAAGTATGAGGGTTTTCCGCAAAGTGTTTTTTGTTTCCGAAGTAGCATTTCTCGCAACAATACCTTTCAATGTTTTGCAATTACTGCCATTGAGCAAGGAGCGCTAGATAATAAACTTGATTCGTTTTTCGTTCTTTTCGTCTTCATTTTACGATTCTAATATTGTCAAGACAGTTAAATCAGATAAATAGTTTTTACCATTANAAGTAAAAATTGTACAAAGTTATTTCTAGTGTGTTCAAGCTCATGGCCACTATGTACACAGGTGCTAATTCGTTCAACTGTCAAAACATCTGTAGGCATGCATGTTTAAGCCTGTAGTGTATTTAAATTTAAATGT
>OLMO02000297.1:8903140-8917113 GCA_900291935.2 Cassiopea xamachana
CCAAATGGTTTGATCAATTTACATTTTTGCATTACCGGGAAGATAGTGATTCTGTGATTTGCCATACCTGTGCACTTGCAGACAAATGCTATACAGTAATTATTTCTGGTGTTTTTCTATTACCGTGCAGAAAGAGAACTTTCGTGATCCTAAATCATTTTAAGGCCTCAGAGATGGCAAAATCTCTGGAGCTTCCGGGGGCTCCGCCCCCTGGACCCCTGCCAGAGCTCTGCCCTGGACCCGCAGGGTGGTTTTCAGCACCCCCGGACCCCCAGCTGTTTTAGGCGATAGCCAAGGCCCACTAAATTACGCTAGAAATTAGCCCCCTCAAAGTTTTTGTGGAAATTACGGCCTTGAACTATTAACTTTGTATTACTGCTGCTTGAATGGAGCGGAAATATTAGGAAAAGTTCTATAGATTCCGATAGCTATAGAGTCCTATAGATCCAAAACCTTTGAAAATTGTATTTTTGAAATAGGATATGGCAGTATCAGTGTGATCTTCTTCGAAAGCCCGAATATCAATTTGAAAATGATGCGTGCAAGACTGGAGAGAAAAACTCTATCGCAAAGCACATACCGGACTCCAGTCCAAGATGTCAGTGCAGTAAATGATAGTACAAGGGCCAAAATTATGCAGTCACGAAGCCAGCTTTTAAAAGACACGAGGAGCAACCAGAATGAATGCGCGTGGCAGCAACACCTAAGTGTAAGTAGCGTATTTATTGGATACACAAGAATAATTTTGTGGACTCCGATCAGAAATGTTTGATCAC
Source organism: Cassiopea xamachana (assembly GCA_900291935.2). NCBI lineage: Eukaryota > Metazoa > Cnidaria > Scyphozoa > Rhizostomeae > Cassiopeidae > Cassiopea > Cassiopea xamachana. The sequence continues at coordinate 8,903,917 of OLMO02000297.1, forward strand.
CACGCCTTCTGCATTGGCTATAATGTGATCAATGCCGTTTATAGTGCTATAAAGGTAGTAAAGGGGCGAGGGCTTACCCCCAGAAAGAAATTTCACAATTACATTCCCTAGAACGTCGGAGAATGCCTCTTTACTAACATTATTCAATCAGCATTAGAAAGCATCAATTGGTGATCCTTGACATAAAAAATATAATAACGAGATAACAAATAATCAAGATTCAAAGTTGTGGGTGGGCAAGGGCGGGCAAGATCGTTGAGCCGGGGGCATTGTTCCCCATGCCATCTCCTGGCTTCATGGCTGAAATTAGGAGAAATTGATCTTAATTGGCCTCACTTTTGTCTTAAACTAAAATTTTAAAAAATATTGCTTGATAATCTTAGCAACTGCAGCAAGCATGAAAACTAGCTGGACGATTAATACTTTAATTATCATGAACTTGTATACCTTCTAATACCTTTTGGGAGCTTTCTCGTCTACCAATGGTGGATGAAGATAATGAAATTGAACTCCACTACAATATTTTTCTCTAGGATTCTCACGATGGGCTTCTTTATATGGGAGAAGACACGGGCCATTTGTAATTGAAAAAAGGCAAAGGAATGCGGAGTTTTAAAGGATGGTTTCAAAGGAGAGTACAAGATTGTTTACTGCGGTTTATGATGAGGAAGTGAAGGAACTCTCAGATAGTCACTCAAATTCTTCATGTTCTTTGTACAACTTTCAATACAGCTGTCTTCTATTTAACTCAGGCAAGCCCAAATATTTCTATTGGAATCTAATGAAAGCTCAATTCTGCAAATTATTGATGTATGAAGCAGTAATGTTTATAGATCAGTGCTCATCATGAAAGCCATCTGCGATGCCGGGGAAAGTATCGCAAAGATCTAGAAAGCAGAGCATGGTTCTACTCTCCCGATGCTGTTAGGATGTCCCCGATGCATCGCAGATGTCGGAACAAGAGTGTTTCCATTAAAAAATATCTGTCTGCGAACCATCGCAGGCACCTTCCGATTATATCGAAACATGCGTACGATTATTGGGAAACCAGCCTTAAGTCAGTGACTTTCAGGCCAGGTTGCAAAATTCAATTGAAAAGACTTCTCTCCTGAGCGGACTTAAGATCATTACAAAATAACAATATTAGCATGTGATAGGTATATCAGGCTATGGGCCATAGCAACTATTAAGAGATCAGAAAATAATTCTGCAAAAGTTTCTCTTAAAGAGACTAGCAGAGCAACTGTTGGTTGGAAGTCTTTGGCATCTCTCTTCTGGATAAGTTTTGAGCAGCAAGTCGTATTTTAGAAAAAAGGACCTTTTTGGTCTTCTTGTCCATTCAGGCATGCCTGTACATCACTACTTTCGCGGAAAACGTAGCTACCTCATAAAATCCCCTGAAATGAGTTAATAGACTTATTGTGATTCTGAATCGCTGTTTGCTGATAGAGACAGTGAAACTGAGTCTGGTAGATAAATGGTCACCTGTCTTCTCAGGTAATTTTATGAAAAACTTCAATTGACCAAAACATGCAATGAGTGAATGAACAAATGCATATGTCGATATTGGCACTGCGATTTTAAAGGAGAGAACGATTTACTGCCTATGAAAACATCTATGCTTGCCAAATCTCTTCCGCATTCAACGAAACGGAAGTTTGATTCTGGGGGTAATTCAGCTTTTACGCAACAACAAATATACCACTTCAGAGAGAACAGCAAGCCATCCTCCTTCTGATTATATACCCTGCATATGTCAATCAAAAATGGCAAGCACAAAGCATTCCCTATCGTCTGCATTTCTGTACAAATGAATGCAGCAAACAACACCCACTGCAAAGGCTGAATTTTTCATGAAATCCAATTGCTCTGGGATTTTTTCACAATTTTTTCTCCCAATCTTTGTTGACAATGTCGTTTGTATTCAAACAACACATGGCAATAGCTAAGGTGCTCTTCCGCAGTGACACATAATGTCATAAGTCCATTATCTCATCAGCATGTACAGAGCATGCTGAGACACGTTGAGAAATGCTTTGCTATTCCAAGGCAGCATTGCAGATCACGCATGTGCACGTGTTTAGTGGCCAACCTGGTGCTTTATTGAGCCATTTTACACCGGCCCTTATAACGCCAGAGAAGAAAGTTGGTCTACCGCTACCTTGGGCCACAGTTTGCGCCATTCAAAAAAGTAAAACAATGAAAAGTGATCAAGTCTTCCATTATTCCTAATTTTCAGGGACTCTGAGCCTCAAAATTTTCTATCATGTAAAAGAGTTTATCGGAAATTCTATCAGTTCCGTTGATTCTTACTTCTGAACCAATTAAATGTGTTTCTGCTTCGAGTAAAATTTTGTATATCAGCATCTCCAACTCTCTCCTCCCTACCCAACAATCAAACACAAGAATTTAACAGACCCTTCTCTCAGATGACGGAACAAAAGAATGGCTGGATAGATAAAAGCTACAAAGAAAACACCTCGGCTTTAAAGAAAATTGTGAATTATCGCCCTTTTTACGCCATTTCTTTTAAATTTGGCCCATCTAACGCCACTGAGGACAAATAAACGCCATTGTGGGCCGGCGTAAAAAGGACCAATAAGATAGGCAGTCTAGTTTCACTGCTTTCGTCATTGTTTTTGGGCAACACTTTCCCATGCTTTTGTTAATACCGGAGCCTAGAGTTCTTAGGCAGAGACAGACGAAAAGAGCACACTATTTGTAGTTCGCTAGCTCTCAACTTAATTCCACAATCCATACATGAAGTATTAATTCAGCAGCAACAACACAATTAGACAATTAACAATTATAACACTTTGCTTCCCTCATCACTAGCTAGAAAGAATCGGAATGATAGGACTTTTGCGCATTTTTCATTTATGCGTCCTATTCTATCCTTAGAAAATGGCCCATTGAAAGAGTTAGTACGTAAATTGGATTAGTTATCTTTGCAGTTTAGCAATCTGGCATTCAAGATGTCGCATTCCCCGTTTTTGTCAATTGAACAGCAAAATCATAGAAGAAGCAAATGCTAGGAATTTCGTCATCAAGGAGTATTGGACATATTGCTCCACAAAGTATTCCGCAAGATACGCATGAATGATCAATTAACTTTTCTTGCAGCATGAATGATCAGTTAAACTAAGAAATTTATTTCGACAAAGCATTATGTTATACACTTTTTAGATGTAGTTTGTTACACTTGAGTTTACTAAACTGTTTTCAATTGCCACTTCTCAAGCTATTTTGTTTCTATAATTCCTAAAAATAACCAGGGCACGAAAAAGTGGCAACATTTTTAGACATACTGAAAATCTTTTTCGTCCTTTTCAGTATAATAGTCTAAGTATAATTTTCAGTATTATAATTGTAAGGCAGTTTTTCAGTATGTCTAAAAATGCTGCCGCTTTTTCGTGCTCTGGTTAAGCTCTGTAGTACCAACAGACTATTTCTTGAAAATTGATGAGGAAGAGCGTACCAAGCCAAGTAATAAGTGTAATGCATCAAATACCAGGACGTTTCAGTTAGCAAACAAATTCATTCAATCATGACGCTGTTTGATGCGACTGAAGACACCGTTCATACTGTATATGCAAGCTGCCTATGCGCGTCAGCAAAGTAGCATAGTAGAATTATTGTAAAATAATGAAGGGAATATGCAAAAATGTGGAATTTATCTTTACAGATTGGCTGATATTATGAATCATCTCAACCATATAACAGTACATCAGTATGTTTGATACTTGCCAATGTCCTGGATATCAATGTATACATGAAAGCAATGATGAATATTTTCGACTTCGTACTTTTCGATGCTACAGTAAGTTTCGTTAGACTACGCAAGAGTCAATTCTGCATTATTAGCTATTTGCATGATGTTTTATCAGCTGATCACGTCACAATTTTATTCTTTTCGGTTCTTACAACAATGTGTGCCTGAAATTATTTCAGCTTCTTATGTTGAACTGACTAAACCAGTATCTATGTCATCACAATACGACTCCAATACAGTTGCATCAAAAGCTGTCAATGACAATCTCTTTTCAAGACATAGGACATGCACAATCACGAAAAAGGAACCCACATCACCATGGTTACTTGTTGATCTTCTTTTCGAATATCATTCTTTGCGTAGGAACCAAAAACAGAAAGCATAAGAAATTCACACGTTACCAGACTTTTAATGTTGGAGCTGGCAACAACAGCCAATCTGGAGGAATAGCAAACACATACTGTGCTCAACAAGGAAGCACACCTACAGCAGATACATTCAAGAGATTTGACTGCCCGCAGGGTACAAGAGGTTGCTACATCAGCTTTCCTACACCACCCAATCAGTCATATCTTGAACTATGTGAGCATGGTGTATGGTGTCACATCCAGACACTGGTCATAGCTCCTGAACAGGAAATCATTATTTTCTAATTCCACATGCATTCCGAATGGGTAGAAGCTTATTAAGGAATATTTAACTATCTTAATACGTGCAAAAATTATAGTTCTTATCTCCTCCGCTGTAAGACACGCCATTTCACTTCTTAGCTAAAAGTACTTTTAAATTAATGTGGTGTATATCAGCATTAGAACGGAGTGATGGCCCTCTCGTAGAGCGTCTGCCTCACAACCGGTAGGTCGTGGGTTCGAGCCCCGGACGAGTCATACCAAAGACTATTAAAATGGTACTCACTGCCTTCACGTCTGGTGCTCGACATATGAGAATGGAGTGGGAAAGTTAAACTCACGGAGGTACCAGTAAACCAGCCCCCCGCTGTAGCCCTCATTGCATTCGCAGACGCGTGGCATAGGGCTATAGAAACCGAGATAGGTGCCGCCCTATGCGCTATTGGACGCGGGAAAGGACTTTGACCTTTTTTTCATATCAGCACTAGTACCATAAATAAACACACATTTACAAACTAGCACTCAACACATTAAGTGTTGTCCCAAGTCTGCTATTCATAGTTAGGACTATTTTAGTAACAATTTGAAATACTAATTCCTATCATCATAGGCACCAATTTTTAATTTGTCAGGGGGGGGGCTCAAACTAGAAAATTTAGGAAATTGCATAACAAAGAAAAAACTATCCAAACAAACAGAACAGATACATAGATGTATAACAAAAGTTTTAATGTACATGAGTTTCTGTAATTTGGATAACCAAAAGTGCTCTCTCTCTCTCTCTCTCCTCAATTATCTGTTTACCAGTGTAGAAGATCTCGGAGGACTCAGTGCCTCTAGGTATTTGAATGTACGCACAAATATAATTTGGAAACAACTATGTTGCCAGGAGTTATAAAGTTATTGAATTAGATATAAGTGATTGTGTCTCAATTTCATCTCTTGAGACATCTAAATTAGGAGAATTATTAATTAATAATCGCTGATTTATGGAGTAACCAAGTAGAGTCAATTTTATCTTCAAAAAGCAACATAGCCTATGTTTTCTTGGTATGTGTGTGCTTTGTGAAAATGAAGTTGATTCTCCTTTGCTTCTCCACAAGTTGCATTTTTAAATATAAAAATGAATGTAGTTTAAAAATAAATATCGTAGTGCTTGCAAGATTATTGAAATTAGATTTTGTGTCTGCCATCTCAGTTTCATCTGTTGAGAGATCAAACTTAGGGAACATAGTTGATGCATCCTCCGATTTGAAAGACAGTGGAGTCTCCTTAGCTTCTCCACACTTTATATGCAATCTTATCATGTACGATGTTCATGTTTAATTTTATTTAAAGCATTATTGTGCAGTAATGTTTTACACAATGAATCAAGATGATCTTGTATTATTTTGATGTGCAGATTGATTAATACAAAAGTCTATAGGTTTTTTTGTTTGCAAACATAACTGCAAGGTAATTTTCTGAAGAGAATTAAAGATGAAGATACTTTCCATGATAAGATTGATAATTAAGTCTGGAGAAGGTAAGGAGACTCAGCTTTCTTTTCAAATAGCAGCATATATTAGATTGCACATAGATTTCCTAATGCAGCTAGGTTTTCTTCAATATAGCAAGCAACTGTTACAATAGTTCCAGTCGAGCAGTTTGTGCTTTTACGAATTCTTAAGTCAGGTTTGGAGATAAGTATCAATGCCATTTTGCACCCTTTTACCTTGATATTATTGCATGCAAAAACTCATGATAGCGACTTTGTCTCTGATGTTAAGCAAGGTGACATAGTTGGCTGTGATTATTATTTTGTTCATGATGCTGAAGATCATTGTATACCCCCTGTTTTTCTTAACTGTATAACTTGCCTTGAACCTATTTTACCTTGCATTGGATAGTTAGAAATACCCTGCCTTTATTATGACTTACGATTTTAGAGATAAATGGGCCCTCAGAAGAATGAGACACAACGGTAATGCCGTTATGAATTGATTTCTGATTGCAAAAAGAACAGGACTCTTTAAAGTGGCAATTTAGACAACGTGTCACATAGAGGCTGTTGTAACATTTTGTTAAATGTAATTTGATTACCTCAAGCTTTTGGTTGCCATAAAGCTTGTATGATCTTCTGCTGAAAAAAGTGGAATCTCCGCCAATGCATAAATCCATGGCGTGAAGCTTAAGTTTAACTCAGTGACAGTTGATATCAAGGACCATTTATCCTTGCAACTACAATCAAAGGAAGACGATATCTTAAAGTATGAGGGTTTTCCGCAAAGTGTTTTTTGTTTCCGAAGTAGCATTTCTCGCAACAATACCTTTCAATGTTGTGCAATTACTGCCATTGAGCAAGGAGCGCTAGATAATAAACCTGATTCGTTTTTCGTTCTTTTCGTCTTCATTTTACGATTCTAATATTGTCAAGACAGTTAAATCAGATAAATAGTTTTTACCATTAAGTAAAAATTGTACAAAGTTATTTCTAGTGTGTTCAAGCTCATGGCCACTATGTACACAGGTGCTAATTCGTTCAACTGTCAAAACATCTGTAGGCATGCATGTTTAAGCCTGTAGTGTATTTAAATTTAAATGTGTCCACAGCAAATCCACTGGGCATGCAGATAGCTACGACACGTTCAAAAAGCAACTGATTTGCGTACAGCAGAGTTGAGAATAATAGGGCAGCTGCAAATGTTTTCTTGCAGATATTTTCAAACATGTGAAATGCCCACCCACTACTGTGATAATTGACTACTTTTTCTACTTTCTTACTTCCTGATATGCTTCACATACGGGCAAAATCCAGAATCAACGCTGCAAATGATTCACTGGCTTCACAATCTGACACATCAGAAATTTTGGCCACCCATCAAGGAAACTGGTTGCTTTCCAGTTTTAATCAAATCAGACTCATTTCAATCTCCCATAGTGTATTGGTCTCCTACCCAGTGAGAAGTCCTCCCCCTTCAATTCTTACCAAGCTCAATTTTCTAATTCATCCAAATTCGATGAGAAAATGTTTTTGTAGGGATGAGGGAGCTCTAGCAAGATTTCTGAAATGGGCGTGGCAATCGAATCATGCTGCTATTCTAGGGCATGGCATCCAATATCCTGTGATGATTAGAGATTTTTCTCTTTCGTCATTATTTGATGGACTGAGCAATAATTGCTTCTTCACCTCATTCAAAGAAACGTGTTTTAGAGAAGGACTGTTGAAAGAGTTGGGGGATTTAACCTCATCTAAAGAAGGTCAAAGTTTGCGAAGCTTGATCCCCGACCTTTCTTATTTTACTCGAAAAAGCAAGTTCAATCTCTAGCAAAACTAAGCGTGTTGATACGAATTTCAGCCAAATTTATTCGTCTCTCCTTTAAAGAATGACTCTTGCGAGACTTTTGCCAGATGAAACTTTGTATCACAATCTGACAATGGTCAAAGTTTTGTACCCCTCTTACTTTTGTCTAAAGGTTTTATTGTCATGTTGAGGAATAACCAAACAAATTTCATATGTATTTCAATTAATTTCTGCATAAGTAAGTATAATGTATAATTTCTATAAGCATTCCAGTTTAGCTCTCTCTTCTGCTGTCTAACTCTAAGTCTAACGGAAAGATATTGGCTAGGACGTTTGCTTNTAGAGTACTTCATTCCACTATAAGCTCCCCAGAAAGCTTCAAAACCACCTCAATTTGATACCCTTCCAAATGACAGACTCCTTACTGAAAGCAAATATAAGCAATGATGCACGGAAGCAAAGCAAAGATTCAATGAAAGAATATTCTTTTCGCGGTCTTACCCCGGTCTTCATGCGTTTCTTTTGCGGCCCCTGAAGGGCCCGTGGATCCTGGTTTAGGAACCACTGCTCTGTTGGATCGCAATGGATAAGGGCGCACCAAAATTTCAGAAACTTTAAGGGCAGCAATTAGCAAATCACTAGCAAGCATTTTCTATTTTCTTGGATTATATCAATAAAGATATTTCACGTAGATCAATAATATGAGCACACAAATTTTGACTCATAAGTTGGAGGCAAGAAACAGTCTCGCCCGGGTGGTAGGTAGTTTGGGCTTAGGAAATTTCTCAGCTTCCCCGTAAATTCCCATTGAAACATTTGGCAAAATTCCATTACATTCTCACTGCCGTTTACTGTAATTCTAACAAAGCTGTCCATTCTTCCAAAAGAAAATGCAATCAAAGCACAACGATTTGCAAAGTTCTTTGATGTTTCTCTATAGTTTCATTTAGTTATGACGCAACATCATCTCTCGACAATTTCCTGAACACTAGACAACATGCTTGTGTAAGACTTTATTTAGTAGCAGTAGTTGATCAATTGGTCCAGGGTCCAGTAAGTTGACCTGAGAAAAACATTGTACCGTCGTTTTTCCCCTGCTGTTACCTAAAGATATTCGAAGGAAGTTTCTTATATGGCGACTTGTTGATATAACTGACTACAAGCAAATGGCCTAACGGAACAGAAAAAAGGAATATAACTAAAGGGGAGTGGACAGGAGGACGGGGGCACTATACCTAACACTGCGAAAGGAAACATTTTCAACGTTGGGGGTGGCTCACCCCTATACCCCCTTATGTTTCGTCTCTGCACAGATGCAAGAACTTTAAGTGCAAGCAGGTGCTCCTATGTGTTCTGCAACTTTATAACTTTATGCTCTATGAACAAAGGCTCCGGTTGCATTCCGACACTCCATGCGCTTTTTTCACAGTTTTATAGTACAACATGAGAGAACTAAGTACCATTTCATCACAGAAAGGTTGCCGTATTCAAGCTGCAGCTGTCAGAAAGCCCAAAAGAAAGTTCTGTTTTCAATCGCTTTTATTTTAATATGGAATATGGAAAAGTCACACAGAAGGTAGATGCTGCACTTCGCTCAAAGCATTGACTGAAATCAATAAGGTTATAGACAATTCTTATGATGTTTTGAGCTCTTAAATATCCTTGTACAAATTGGGTTGCTGCTAATAGATATATGCATGTTTGCAAGAAAGCTTGGTAATTAGATTGTAAATAGTAGATATACTAGTTATATTCGTGTGACTTAAGATGTCAACATTGTAATGCAAATCAACTGGTTATAGTCAAATGAAAAGCAAGTTTGGACTCAAAAGTAGCATGCAAACACTTAACTTCATCGAATATAAATTAGAAATGCAGTTTTTTATGCAAGTGGTGCCAACAAAATATGCTATACATTTTGCAATAAAGCATAAATCATGAAATCGAACTCTATATGATAGCAATAATATCCTAGTGCCGTTAATAAACTATTGTTACTATTTTACAGGGAAGTTTAAATCGTGGAGGGGAGTTGGACATGATGGCAAATACCATCTTTTACTGCAAGTTGCCAACTGCTATATTGTCCAGCATGGGTAGCTTGAGCAACATCTTCATGATTGTCTTTATTCAGTGTTCCACTAGACTTCAGGGACCGATGAAAACATTGGTTACAAATCTGGGATGCGTTAATGCTCTGCTCTCCACAACGATTTCTGTTCACACATTCATAAGAATCTTTTCAGAGGAACAGAGCAATTTCTCCGACACAACAAAAGCCATTGTCATGTCGTTTGGATGCTTCTTGACGATCCTAAAACTGGCAAGTCAGTTGTGCATATCAATAGAACGAATGGTGGCTGTCCGTATGCCATTCACATACAGATCAAGATACGCCGAAAGTGGCCGAAATTTGCTTACGGTGGCGGTTTGGCTGGCATCAGCAGTTATCGGCGCCGCAATTGGAGGTCTCGGAGAGAAATTTCATATTCCACTTCTGCTATCTATCTCTACTTGGCTATTCTTCATTGGATTTCTGATCACGCAGGCTGTGCTATATGTATCCATTATAAGAGGGCTTAGGGCCACCTCCAGAGCCGTCAGTGATGTCATTGCAATAGAAACAGATCAACCTCCCAGTGTCAGCAACAGAGAGATTCTTAGAAGAAAACAAGAGAGAAGATTGCACTTACTGGCTTCAGGAATCCTGGTCAGCTACACTTGTTGTAGTTTTCCACTCATGGTGTTTGTTGGCATTTATGAACTCAAGGTAGAATCACAATCATGCTACAGTAAAGAAGGCTTGTTCTACACCGTGTCTCTCGCTTCTGTTTCTTTGAATATGCTAATCGATCCATTGTGGTACTTCTTCTATTACTACGTTATTTCAATGGAATAGGAATTTTTTAAATCTGTTTTCAACTGGACAAAGTTAGAGCGAGACTTTCTATTTGTCATTTACTGACAGACACAATTTGTTTATTAGTGAATGGGACTGGAACTCCGATAACTCCCATTTAGTGGTACCAATTTTTAGGGTCCCAGCAGCAACTTTGCTCCGCTTGGTTAAGGGGAACTGAGACCAAAATGTTACAATGCTAAGCTGTTAGTTCAAGCCTTGAATTGTGAAAATACGATTCCCTGTACAAAACTGAATGATTGCATAAAAGTTAATTTGTACAGGAAAAGGAAAATACTTTTGCCGGACAGGTGCCTATACAACAAACTTTTTAATATGCAGGTGTTTTGTGACCACATGTATGCTCCTCCGCTTAAGTGGGACTACAACAGTATTTCAGTTATCGAGATCTCCGCTTTACTGGGACTCTTGCAGACTCGGACTGAAATTGGACTCCCTTTAGGAGTTCCAGTTATCGCGAGTATACTTGTAATAGCAGAAACCTTGCAAAAGTTGTGAGTTTTTAAGCGTAAATATTTTATTGCTTTCAAGGTAGTACTTAAAAATTTCGCTATAAACGACTACTTGTTTTCCTTTTCTTCTTGCTTTTTCATATTTTCCTAGCATTCTATACTTCCAATTGTTCTTATTTGTTCAGGTATGTGTCATTCAAAAGTGCCAGGAACATTTCATTTGGCTAGGTGCATTTGATAGTACCAAAGACATTCTCAACCCTTTCTTGGAATTAACGAACAATAAGTCAGCTTGTTTTATATCAGAAATGACTTGTCTAGCCAAGTGAGGTCGAGGAACAGGCAGTAGGGTAACCAACATAGGTTGGGGCTAGGTCACTCTTAAGGGCCCCCAAGCACATGAGGTCCTGAAGGGGCCCCCCTGAGACTTTAAAGAGAGAAGCATTTTTTGCACTATTTAGAGGGAAAATTAGGAATGGGACACCCGGTGCGACTGAATTACTAAGGAGCCCAAGCACTTCTGTTACGTCATTGGGAACACCAGAGGCATTTGTTACACCACTGGGACATAAAAAACACTTGGGGCATTTCATAAGTATAGGTGAAGGCAGACAATGCTAATACATTTAACCCTGCCTTGAGAGAATAGGTCAACTTTTCTGATATGAGAAATTCCTTGGCTAGCCAAGGGAGGCATAGAGGACAGTAGCATTTCAGCAATTTTCAAAGTAGCTCTTATAGTTTTGCGTCGTTTCATAAAAAAGATAGAAGGAAATGGATCTATCAGGATTCAGTTTTCTCATTTCACAGTCAAAAAATTTCTTGCTTTGTAAGTACTCATATGGAACCAAATAAACATCATATCAAAATAAATAAATTGTTGAGAGCAGTAGACAATATTAAATATCACATTAAATTTGTTGCAAAATCACTGTGCATGCAAATCGTCAACACACCCATAAAAAGCAAATGTTCTGCATAAAGTACAGGTGAAGATCATGGACAGCTGCAAATGTTTTTTTGCAAATTTTTTTCAAATCATGTCACATTTCCATTCTTATCTGAGATAATAGCCCATTTCTCTACTTTGCTACTTTCTAACGAGCTACACATACTGGAAAAATCCAAAATCAAAGCTGACTTTGATTTACTGGCTTCACTATCTGACACATCAGGTTTGCAGGTAAATGCTTCAGTCAATCGTGCGATTGATCACACTTGCAAATAGTTATTCTTGAACGGTTTCAAGTAACTTCAAGTCACGAGTTTTTCATTTAGAAAAGTAATGGCCTATAGATTACTTTCATACTTAACACCCTACCATGTTGACTACATTCATCACTTACTTCCAACTTTCAGAGCAGCGTTTTGTCTAATGATGAAAAATTTTTTTAATGTTTATCGTTTGAACTACAGTAGTTTCCTTGTTTGAACGAATTTGTTTCCTTAATGTTATCTTTGCTACACCGTAAAATTCTTTTCTTCGATTCTTGGTTTGATGTTAGCGTGCATATGTAAAATTAGATAATGTTACATGTTTAGATTGGCATTCATACAGATTAGACAATGTTGCAGATGTAAATTATTAATGGCAGTTTTGTATAGTGTTATGTATTCTGTTGTCTTAATTAAATAGAATTTTGAATATCAAGAAAATTAATGAAAATATAAAAATTATCTTAGCAGCGCGATCGCACGAGCAAAGTCATTCGCGCGTGCTGATTACCACACGCGCAGGATTTTGCTCATGACAAAACCAGAGCATGTAAATCAGATTTATATAAACTGTAATCTTTACCCTGTATAAAGAATTTTAACAAAGTTAAATGAGTTTAAACAGGGACAACGGAGTACGGGGTGAAGGGGGACAGCGCCCCTCCTGCCCTTGAAGAGCAAGGGGGCAACAGTGCCTTTCTATGCTGTCTACTGATGTCATTTCTCACATTTCTTCTTACAATCGCTCTTCTCACAGGCTTGATCTCCTTATATCCTCAGGAATTCATCACCTGCCACGAGATGCAACAATTGTTGTTTGTGAAAAGTAGCCCGTACGTTAACATTCTAACGTCATTTTGACGCCGTAATCAGTAAAAGTGCGCTTCTCCAAGCATCTACCCCTATTGCCCTACTCTCGCTACAG
>OLMO02000297.1:8927285-8953721 GCA_900291935.2 Cassiopea xamachana
AACTACACTTGTACTATTGTGAATGGAAGTGTGATAGAGCAGAGGACTTTCATTTTACATGTTTTGGGTGAGTAAAAAGCTTTTACTATCCTCACCTTAGGTGTATCCAGTATGGAATAGTTTTCAATTGGTCAAAGTATGCTCTATATTACATTCACCTCACCTTAGCATTATACAGTAAGAGCTGGATTGCTCATCTAATTCATACAATAATTGCTCCACTTCAATGTGAGCAAAACTGTTGTTAGTTTGCCATAATGAAGTATTTGTTCAGTCATCAAGAAGTTTTGATCTTTTTATCTTGTAGGATAACAAATAGGATTGTGAGAGTATATTACTTATCATATTATAACCAGCTCATCTTCTGTATTTTTAGAGTTTGTTAATTGTTGATCATTTGAAATGAATGATGTATTTTGTGACATATCTAAAATCAAATAATTTTATTAGCACTTTCAAGGATATCAATATATGTATGTCAGGATTAGACTATACTGTAGAGTTGACAGCATGTTTGTTACTAACTCAAGGCTATTGGTACAGGGCTTCAAATAGTCAAATCAGATGGCTTCTTAGTGACCTAGCTGTCTTTTTTCATAGAAAAGAAGGAGATTGTAAAGCCAAAAATAAAGAGATTTATACCACAGAACCTAACTGCTAGCATTGGAAGTACAGTCCATTTGCAATGTCTTGCAGAAAAACAGTATAATGAGCCTTTGCCTTATATGAAGCTAGTTAAGTACATAAAGATTGCTGTTGGATTTAATCAGACAAAGGATGTCAATTCAACAGAAAGAGTGGATGCTGAAGTAGCAAGAATTAAGAAAAGAAAGCTAGTTAATCCATATATGAAAAAACTGTATGATGTCATGAAAGATGGGGACTTTGTCACTATTTTGGAAACATTGAATATTGAGAGATCATTATCTGTACACTATGTAATTGATCATGTGGAAATGACTGATGATGCTGTCTTTTCATGCATAGCTTTTAATGAAGCTGGTTTTTCAAAGGAAACCATTAATCTTCACATCATCCCATGTAAGTTGATACATATTCTTTGCTGCCAATCCTTGCTTTGAACATTTGGTATTTTTGGACATATTTTGAGTCATCTATATGAAGCCAGCTTGTTGAATACTTTTTAAAGGATATTCGTAGTTAGAGTAAAAGTGCATTTGTGTATTTTTGATTTATATTTCCAAATGTATTATATACATATATATAAATATATATATATATATATATATATATATATATATATATATTATATATATATACATATATACATATATATGTATATATATATATTTATATTTATATATATATATATTTATATAAATAAATAAATATATTTATATATATTCCAAATGTATTACTTTATCCCTTTTTCATTAAGACTGGATTAGTTTTTGCATAGGGAATAAGTATTATAAATTAGATTCAAAATAGTAAGCATCTTTAACCACTTTCAAATCAGTAGATTATGTATTTCTAAAGCATTATTTTATCCTTGTTCCATGTTGATGAATTAGTCCAAGCACAGGAGCAAATAACATTATAAATTAGCTTAGAAAGAGGCAGGATCTGAAATATCGTCTAAATCAGTGGATCACTTATAATTCTGAAATTGTTATTTTATTTGCTTTTCATTTAGGTTAGACTAGCTTTAGCATCTCCCATATAGTTAGATTTATAATGTAAAAAAAATCAGGATAGAAGTCATTCATTTAGCACATACATATGAAAGGGGGAGGGTGGTTTTAATAGAAGCATACACCACATGTACAAGGGGGAAATGAAGGTTGATACATCTAAGTAGGTATGTAAGGGAGTCCCTTATATCATACTTTGTTGTCATTGGTGACAACTGTCATTGCTGTGCAAAAAAGCATTTCCTATGATTATTTTCCTGTCTCTCAAATCTTTTACAGTCATTTTCTCTATGAACTTATTGATTGGATATTTGAGAACTTTCCTGTTAGAAATGGGTGGTCAGATGGGAAAGAGTACATACACAATGGGGAGTCAAAACAAGCATACATGTTCATATGATGGGGAAAGTGGGGTCAAATTGTTGCCACTTTGATTTGTACATACTAGTTGAATGACCCCATATATAGATTAACAGGTCCGCATAAAAGTTTATGTTGCTGACCTTAGTTATACTGCTTTAACAAATATATGATGTATGTATGTATGTATTTTCAGTTGATTATATATATGGCTTCTATGCACTTTTGTGCAGTGTTATATGCATTTTGCGATATTCAGTTTAGTATATAAAGTTTGATATGTCCAGTGTAATTTGCCAGTTTTTTCAAGTACAGCGTTCATTTCACATTATGTCATTGCCCATTCTGTTAAATACAATTTTTCATATTCAACCTTTCATGTATAGTTTTCCTTGCCCATTTTGCCATGTACATTTTTCATTGTCTTTTTTGTCATAAATAGTATTTCTTGACCATTTTGTCATATTCATTTGTCTTCTCCATTTTACTCACTTGTTCATATTTCTTCCTTTTGCTATAAGCAATGCATAGTTTATTTTGGCAGTTTTTGCTGACATTCATACTTCTCATGATTTTAGCACCAACTCCATCTGTTTATGATCTTGCACTTGCCTATGCTGCTAAGTATGGTGGTAAAATTTCCAAGGAGCAGATTCCTCTGGCAGTCACAATTTGCTTACCAGTAATGCTGTTAGTCATCTTAGTAATTGGTTTTATTTGGTGGAAGGAGAATATCAAAATCAAGTCAAAAGAAGAGAAGCTCAGCTTAATAAAAATAAAGAAATTGAGAGAGTTGGACAATTTCAGCAGCCTTGAGCATATGGGGAAGTTCTCCTCAAGAATGGAAACCAAGGTATTTTCTTGTGATCATTGTCTAGGATTTTCATGGAGCCTCAAAACCCCTTTTTGTTCTTCTTATTCTTCTTTCTCTCATGATGCCCCTGACAAGGCCTGGAGTTGACCTTGGTGATCAGTTTGTCAACTGGTAATTGTTTCAAAGAGGTGATTGAGTTGGCTACTCTCACTCCACTCTGTTACCTCAACAGCTACTAGGTAGAACTGCTGCCATATCATCTACCCCAAATCTGAATCCCTGTAAAATGAATCGCTATCAACTTAAGGGAGCTAGCAGCTCCATTTATCATCATCATCAACATCATTATCATTGTCAGCATCACTATCACAAATCATCAACATTATAATCTTCTTCATTGTCTTCTTCTGTCTTGTCTCTCCTGTTGCACCCCTCATGGGCCCTGAGACTGGCTCTAGAATCAGTCAATCACCCCCCCCACTTTTAAAGGGAGATGATTGATTCAATCACCTTCAATCCATTATCACCCAGATATTGAGTTTCATCAGATATTGAAGTCTAAAACTGGGCTTTAGGCTAACAAACAGCAAATTGGCTGAGAACTTTTTCTAACTCAATATTTTTGAAAAATTTTTTCAGTTTTATATCATATGTGAGTAAAAAAATGAAGGTGGCGATCTGAAAACATTCCCCAAAAAGTGTCTGCTATTGCCATTTCCTACTGCTAGTTATCTGGCTACACAAGATTTGTCCTGTGGTGTTATTTCCCATTCAGCAATTTGTTCCATTTTGATATTCTCCCTAAAAGAACCAAGTGCAACCCACAAGAAAATATTCTGTGGCTTCAACCTTAATAGACATAATGATAAAATTGTGGCCCATGGGGGAGTAGTGGACCTCCTAAAGGTCATTCAGCCTGTTAGCCCAGTTTATCAAGCCCCTACCTTGTGCAACCCTCAACTAAAACAAGTTGAGATCCCAGTTGTAGAATATCAGAAGGCACTTTTCATAATTACCAAGTGTTGCCTTTTACTGAAACCAGCATGCGTGCCAGAAGTACATCAGGGCAAGGGGGCAGCTTTCTCTTGTGGGGTACCATACCATGCTCTTTTAATGACCATACCTTTCATTGACCCAACTAACAGAAATAGCTTTATTGAAATGTTAGATCTGAGCCGCAAAGGTACTTTAAAAAAAGTTGCTGAACTGATATTGTAATAAAAAATTATCATGCTGTAGGAAAATGCTCCGAAGTTCTGTAAAACTATTGAATTTTGAAGCACTTGAAGTAGAGTAAAAACTGTAAGCCATTTGACAAAAAAGCATTCTCGCCACTCTTGTCCCCCTTCCATTAGGGCAGGAAGGGAGAATGCTACTGCTACCTCCTTGTTCCAGCACCCCTGGAAGCCAGTTTAATTCTCATTGCTTGCTTCTAGCGCTCTTCGTTTGTGAGTGAAGGTGTCGGTAGTGGAATTGTTGATGAGCATTTTAGTCACCAATCTGATTACGATGATTCTGACTGCGATAATCAAGAGCATAATATTTTGCTTGGAAATGGCCGCACAGTCGCAGTTTCCATTGAGAATGGCCGGGGGAAAGGCCCGGCAAAAGCATCAGAAATGATCCCCCTTCAGGACATGGAGCAGACATCAGAAACACCAATGACTGGAAGGAGCAGTGCTTTTGGAAGTCACAACGAATTGGAATGGGAACCATTTGATTTGAAGCTGGATGTCCCTACAGACAGCGAGTTTTCACAAATGCTAGAATCTTCAGCTTAATTCAAATCGAAAATTTTGTGTTAATTTTATGTAAATAGATATAATTTTAGTGTTTTCCGTCATATAGAAAAATACATCAACTTCAATGTTATGCTTTCCTGTTGCGGGATTTGAATGGGAAAGGCACCTACTTTTGTATAACATAGGTGTTTTTTTCTCCAATGTGATGTTTGCCAGCCTTCACCGCGGTACTGCATCTATACATGTGAAAGAGTTGGAGATCATTAAGTTATCGTTCTGTGTCAGCCTCACTCCACTAGAGAGTTTTCATATGCATAAGTAATTGGCTAATGTTTAGGAATTTTAGCTTGCATTTTAAGATTTATTTAGAGCTCTTTTTGTCATCTAATGATTGGAAATTCAACCCAACTGCTGCTTAGAGAGGAATGCCTTCTTCAGAAAATTGCATATAGAAATCGAGTTTTGTATCTGTACTACTTCTAAGTCTAGCTACATTTCAGCTTTGCTTGTACCAAATTGAAACACTGTCCCAAAATATCGTCATAGGAGAACTTAGATCTGGTGTCAGAATTGTTGGAAATATGTACTATTCATAAGTAAAGGCTTTTTTCTGCTATTGAATCGTAAAAGGTGCATCACTGAGCCCCTCATCTTTTTAATTCTCTCGGAATTAACGTATTTTTATAGATTACCTTAATAGTGCACTAATTTAGTCAATGAAACTATGGTATTTTTGCATTTGAATCGCTAGAATTTAAATGAAGAATGTTTACCACTAACTTAGTGATTTATAATATTAGTTATGAATTGATTTCTAGATATTTTTAACCATGCTTCACCATTCTTCAGTGTATGATTTTTAATCTTAAAGACTAACCTATCGCTCAGTTGTAGAAGTGACAGCTTTTTGCTCACTTTCTTTGTTGATCATTATCTTCTACAAAGAATGTAATTGCCGTTTATTTACGGGATGTTTCCTTCCATATGTGCCCTAGAACAATTTTTCTTGCCGCAGATAAGCAACAGTTGTTACTTTCGATGGAATTTGAAGCGCTTGCTTGAAGCCCTTGAGACCAAAGAATATCCCCTGATAGAACAAGGTTCCATAATTTTTATTGACCTTTTTTCTAAGTATTGTTTGCACCTGTTGTCTCATTCTCTCTTCACGAAATCACTAGATATGCTAGTGCCAATTAGTGGCCTTATTCCTAGTTTCGATGGAGTTATAAAATATCAAAGAGTAGTTGCTCATAAGTAGATAGGACATTATACGAAAATCACTTCTCTCACGCAGATAGTGCTTTCTTAACTTTTGGATTTGTTACAGTTTTCAACATGCTGGACGTGAGTGGATGACAGATGAGAGAACGTCTAACGTAGGATTTAAATTTTTTTTGAATCTGAGACGTTTGCATTCTAGATGATAAATGTTAGCAAATTGCTTAATTTGCATAATATCCTATAAGTAGCTTGCACATGCACTGCTAACTTTCTATCCCAGAGAAATTCTAGATTTTGGAAATGCCCAAAGTAATTATGCTTCATCTATAGTGCACTAATGTCTAAAGCCAGAGTTAATTAAGAGAATTTCTTTATTGACTCTACTAAGATGCTTTATCCTGCGCCATAGGAAACGTAGAATCGTGTTGAAATTATGTCGCTTCTAGCGGATTAATTTTTCACTATTGGGTTGCTGAGATAGATATCACCTTTAGCAAGGTCTTAGCTATTTAAGTTGGAAAAGCTTCCTTCGGGTGAACATCTGCCAAAACAAGAAACACAAAGCAAAAATAATTTGCTTGCCTGCTCTGATTGCAAGCGCTTTACAGCTAAGTAAGATACTGTATTTAAGGTACAGCGAGTAAGAAGTGTATATGTTTTGCTATTGAATGAAAGTTCCTTAAGGAACTAATCTATCCTTCGTTCTAACCAAAGTATCTATATTGCCCTTTGCAGGTTCCAAAAAGCAGGTTCATTACGTGCAACTATAATCAAGACTAAGTAAGCATTTTTCTTTAAAGGTAAACTTAATTTTAGTGCTGTTTACTTCAGAGCTACACCCAGCAACCTTCACATAATTCTTTACTGTCACAATTATGCCTTCTTTTCCTTCCATGAACTTCGATCAACAAACAATCTCCTTGGAAAGCTCTTATTTAACAAAATTTGCAAGAATATTTGTGCCCTATATGTAGCAGGCTACCAATACTTCTTGTAGGTCATTACTCCTCTTTAGGTACAGGGTTCTCTTCAATGACTCTGATATTTAGGATGGACTTCTTACGCACTTTTTCTGTTTGCTGCTTAGTTTGCACGTTAGTAAATGTTCTTTGCCAAGTTATTTTTGCCCCAGAACTGCTATTAGCATCATTTTCATTTTCGTCTTTTGTTATGATAATACTCCTCTCTTGGGTATCTTCCAGAGGTGATGCTCTTTCGCTGCTTGGGACAACATCTGTGCTTGTTTCTGACTCATTTGCATAGCCATTTGAAAGGGGTTCTATGTTGTCTCCATTCTGACTTTCATCCATAGTATTCTTCATACTTAAATCGGATGACCTATTCTGTTTAATGCTCGTCTTTCTTGATTTCAGATCAAGATTTTTGTTTGAATTTACGCCTGTTGGCAAGGATTGCTGTTTACTTTGTCTTGAAATGGTCGTCTTCTTTTGTGTTATGGATGATTTTCTTGTGGTCAATGCTTCTTTGCCATCATTCAAACTAGTTTTGTCTCTGGTTCTTTTCTTTTCCTCGGATGATCTTCTTGTCTTCACAGCATCCATTTTCGGGCTTTCTTTGGCTTTCCTAACTCCTTTGTATTTGCTTAGACTATTCCCAAGACCTTCACCTTTAATCTGTGATTTGTCTTCTAGCTTTTCTTTACCTTGTGTATCACTACTTATAATTGATCGCCTCTTCAATTCATCCTTTTCTCCAATACCCTTTTCCAGCCCTTGCTCTTTCCTTCCAGTCTCAGCTTCACCCAAAAGCTGAAACTCGATGAGTTCGAATTCATCGAGCGATCGGGCTCTCTCACGACTACTTGATGTATCCTGAGAACTTGCAACACTCTCATTGAGTAATGTATGTTTAGATCCTAGGCCATTGATGTTGTTTTCAGTGATAAAGTCTCTATCTAAGTCTTCAAAGCTAAATGCTGAGCTTTCTAGATTTGCTTCCTCAACAAGTGGTACAATAGCATCTTCGTCAAACATTTCAGGACTCTTCTTTTGCATTACGTCATTATTTCTTGCAATCTGACTCGATGCTCCTCCTTCGAGTTCTTTCAGCGCGTCATGTTCGTAGAGAGTAAAATCTTCTACTGTTTTACCTTCATCATCTTCGTTATCCAAAGGATTTGAGGAGATGTCTTTAATCATAAGATCGTTCATACCATCTCTTGATTCTTCTTCTGACATAAGAAAGTTGATACCTCTTCCTTCTGCTCCAATGGATATTTCTGGTGCATGCTCAGTGCTTTGCTGTTCAGCAAGTATTATTTCTTCTTCATCGATGGCTTTCTGTCCCGATTCACCCTGCAGAACTTTGCTTTGGGCAAGATTTAGCGTATCCCCATCGGAAATTTTCCCAAAATCAATGTCCTTTGCTGCCTCAGATATCTTTTCATTGCTCTCAACTATAGTATCTTCATTCACCATCTCATTTTCACCAACGTTGTTATTTTCTAAATCTTCATCCTTCTTAGAAATGGTTTTTTCTTCTGTCAACACATCTGAGCTAGCTATATCTTCACCTTCATCCAATCTCACTTTGTCAGGTTTTGTAGCAGAATCGTTCGAAGATGGCATCTTTTTAATCCCAGGGGAAGCTTTTGGTGAGGATTTGCCTTTCTTTGTATCTTTCTCTAACTGTCCCATTGTCTTCTTAATGGTAGTACTAGCTCTGGGTGTCTTTGCACTGTCCTCTGTTTTTGAGAGCCCCATTTTCTTTCTTTCTGCGACAGCATTGGTCCCGGTAGTTTTCGCTGTACTTTTACCCGGCACTAACGATTTCTTTGATGCAACTTTTGCAAATGCATTGGCTGCAGATACTTTTGCCTTGCTATTTACTAAACGTTCGTTTTTGAGAGTCTTTGTGCTTCCATTCTTTTCACTTACAGTTCCACTTGCTCGCACGATTTTATTTTCTCTTAATTTGTTAGTTGTTTTCAGACTTAACGGTGCTGATTTAGAGCTTGCTGCTTGTCCTGTTTTTCCTTCATCCTTACTTTTTCCTCCTGGGGATGATAAATCATTGTTTTTGCTGACATTTTTCGTGATGTTTCCAGTATTCCCAGTTGCACTGTGATCAGCTAGTTCTTTGTCCCCCATCTTTCTCTCTCCAGATCTTTCTGTGCTTGCACTCCCCTTCGTAGCAGTCTGTTCCGGGTTAATTCCTTTTGTCTCTCCCTTGCGATCGTCTAGTGATATGATTTTTATTGAACTCTTCCTGCGCGCATTGCCCAGACCAACTGCAATGGCAGCCACTTCTTTCAAATCCAACTTCTTTTGTGCAACGTTCTTTCGACCTGTCTGTTGCCTTTCAATGGATCTGCTTGTTGAAATACCCGTTTTCCTGAGCTTGCCCTCGCTCAGAACAGCTAAAGCTGCTTTCCTGGCGTCAATACTCGGTTGTGATGCTGCCTTTCGTACAGAAGGACGAATGGCGCCATTTTCTCTCGGTGTGCTACCACGCGACCACAGATCACCATACTTCCCTACTCCAGAGGGAATTTCTTTTCCACCTTTGCTTCCTGGCTGCGTCGGTTCCTGAGACGCAGCATACAGATTGCTTTCACTTCGTACTTTTCGATTTGGAGATTCACTCGGCAACAAGCCATTAGAATGAAACAAGTCACTCGATTTCGACATTTCCGATCGGTTGTCACCTGCAAACGTAAATAGAAACGTAACAAATCGGTGAATTTCACAAACCATAGAGTTTAGTGCCAAAGTTAAGCTGCAATCAATGCAAGTCAGAGCTCATAAAATCATAAGAAGCCAGAATGAGATAGCCTTGAACAAACACAAAAGAAATGATTCTTAGCAGTCACCGAAGTCCCCACAGAATTATTAAATAAAATCTTTAGTCTCCTTCTCATTTATCTTCGTTTCTATTTTCGTGCGCAAACACACACACACTATATATATATATATATATATATATATATATATATATATATATATATATATATATATATATATATATATATATATATATATATATATATATATATATATATATATATATATATATATATTTATATATATACTACTCGTAAGTGGGCTACCACAATTGGAAATTTTATGCCTCGGCGAGGATTCGAACCTCAGTAGAATGACCAGAGAGTCACTGACAATCCTACTGCGCCACAGAGTTTACTATTAGTATAGACTCTCTGTCAGCCATTGCCTACTGAATAAATAAATATATATTTATGGGATGGAACCAGTGATGTGCCAAGGCACCCTCTGTTGGGGGGGGCGTTCTGACCAATTGATCAACATTGCTACTAAATTGTTACTAAAAGAAAAGGTCTTAGAAAATACTGTTGCCAACCCTCTTGCTGCCTGGCTTAACTTTGACCAAGTTTCTTGCAAATTTGAAAGTATTGGGGATGCGACGCCCCCCACACCCCCATCTGCACATTCCTGAATGGAAACCCGAATGGAGCTGAAACGTCTAAAATGGTAGATCAATAATCTTGGATTGATCAAGTGAAAAAATTTTCAACATTCATGACTTTCCTTTTTTTTACTTGGTTTTGTAAATCAAAGTAAATGCGTTGAGCTCGCCATCAAATTTTTTCAATAAAATCTTCAAAAAATTTGAACATGGTAATCCACACAAGGGCATTGATCTCTTCTTGCTTTACCGAAAGTGAAATTTCAATCAGAAAGAGATCTAGCTCTGCATTGTTATCATTTGCAATATAATACATTGTTATCATTACTATTATTTTTGCTATTAGGATGCTCATACGCTGTGGCTTGTGCTCTATTGAAGCATCAGCAAGTGCCTGTATGTAGCATAATAAATATTGGTAATCTTTTCCTATAAAACATTAATTAGCTTCGTTCTCAGCTTTGCATTTTTTTTGACATTTTGATCATCCATGATATGGTTTGTATTTCGTCTGATTTAACAATTCATTAGGTATCGTTTTGCTCCAACATCTTTTTATTAATGGTTGCCAACCTAAGCCAACACGACCTGGCGTTGTTTAAGAGATTACCTCTATAACTCTGTCTATTGCTGCACCAACGCAGACACACAAAGTTATACAAACAGAAGTAGAAACAGGTTCGCCGGTTGGTGTTGCGAAAAGAAGCATGCTTTTATTAAGGCCGTTCAATAATACGTCACACTTTTAGAGGGAGGGAGGTGGTGCACACGGAGTGCGCCAGGCTGCAAATGTTGATTGGAACAACTTGAATTTGGAACCAGCCTTCTTATTAAATTATGTGATAGAACACTGGGTCGGAGGGGTCAAAATTTTTGTTGCTTTGTGACGTTGTATGACAATAGGACAGGGACCAAAGTCTGTCAAAGTTTGCGCGACCTGCTTTTGAATGGCCCTTTAACCCGACAGGATGTGCAGGAAATTGGCGCACATGAGGGATGGTATGGGATCGCGACACCTTCCAGAAGAATTTCAATTGGTCCTTCCTTAGCTTAAAAGTCCGTCCATGGGAAGTTGCGATCAATGATCGCATACAGGCGTGTCATGAAAGGGGGCTTAGCCTCCTTTGTTAAAATTATTGGAGCTTTTGGGGGATCAGCCCCCTTTTATTGGCTAAATGTGAAGCTGGAAAGCTTTGAAATATGCATATGTGAAAGGAGAAGTGAGAAATCGTACTGTCCTGTCAATGGAAAAACAATGCTACAACCTTCTGTGGGCTTTCTCCTTCTGTCAACACTGTTACACATACAGTAGTAGGAAGCAAGCTGTTTCCAAAAGTTCAGAAAAGGGCGTGTTCAAGGGCGTGGTTGATATAAGTTCTACAGCACAGCTCTCCTTGCTATAATTTTAGGACGGCACTACTGTGGCATAGCATATGATGCAAGAGCGAGAAATAATCACAAAGTCACCGTCGGCTGACCGAACTCAGTTTCGTATACTTAAACTAATGTCTGTCTTAATGTTCCTCCCTGGCGCAGACAGGGGCGGTTCTAACCGGAAAAATCTCGGGGGGCATGGCCCTGGTGGAAGAAAGGTAGAGAAGGGAGTCTGGGGGTGAAGCTCCAAGAAATTTTTTTAACCACGCCCTTTTGAGTACAGAGATTGGCTCTTTATACACAAAAAAGCTGTGTAAATGAAAGAGCAAAAATGAAGGAGAGCAGGCAAAATAGCAGAGAAGTATGAGTACAGGACAATAAAATAACGGAAAATACAAACGCAAGATCTCCATTAACATTTAAAAACTTACTATCAGTTGTTGCTTACATGCAAAGCCAAAAGACGCAAAGAAAACTAGAGAGACGTTTTGTATACGTACAGTAGCAGACTAGAGCAGTGGTTCCTTCACTTTTCACAATATTTTTCATGGTGGTCCCACACTACCTACTGTTTCTACTCGCGGTCCTATGGAGTAGGGCTTCAAAATGAACATGGCTCATTGATGGTTTTTTATGCCACATCTCTGTTTTCTTAGCAATTTCAGCGAAGTTCGTCCATTTGTTCCAGAACTATCATTCTCACTTTTTAGAAGCCCAGTTCTGCAGAGCTGTCGTTGTGCATGTTGAAGACTTTGGCATGAAGAAGAAATGGGAGATCTAGTGGACGAGCCCCCACAAAATTTTCGGAATTACGCCCTTTACTTTTGCTTAGAATGCATCTCCCAATATTAAGCTTATTATGGATGACAAGGAATTTTATAGTACGTGACAGCTTTTTGGAAGATATAGTGCGTGGAGGAAAGTACCTTGGTCAGACATCCTTGAATTTGACTCTAAATTGATTTTCTTTTATATGCTGTTCTTCCCGCATATCAGTATCCGGTATGCCATCGGTAATTTGAGGCCATCTCCCATTAGATACAAGATGCAGATCCCATTTATTCAGTAGTACTAAATATACTTAGCACTAAAACGGACCTAAAAGTCTATTTACGTAGCTCTAAAACTTGCAAGTTTCAGAAGCTTCTCGTGGACCCCAGCTTGGGAGCCACTAGTCTAGAAGTATCATATTCATTCCCTGTATATCTTCCTAATTTCCTAATTCGCGAGTATTTGTAGTAAACAATATATTCTAAATTCAAAATTATATACCTTTCTAGAACAGTGGTGGGCCAACGAAGGAGCCAAGAAAGTTTCTAGGGACCGCAGCCCCCTGGCCTCCCCGTAGAACCGCCACTGTGTGCAGAGAGTTGATTTTTTAAAAAACATGAAAGTTCTTTTTAATTCATAAATAGCACTTACTCATTGATAACGTATCGCTTTCCTCAGTAGGAAAATGAGGCGTATTTATTTGATTCCGTCGACTCATTCGCTCCTCCGCAGTGAAATACTGAATAGGTGGGCGATTACCTTCAAAAGGCATTTCCTTGTACATTTCTGCAAGCTCCCGGAGTTCTCGTCGACCTTTCTCGCTAAGTTCACGTCCTTCAGATGGATCTGGAAATGAAAGGGTATATCAATAACCACACTTTGTAACTCAAAGCAGTAGCGTGGTGGGAGAGTGTTCTCTAGCGGGCATTTTCATTATTGATAAAAATGGCGCCCCATCAGACCAAAACTGGCGCCCCGTCAGGCCTCAAAAAGTATGTTAAAATATCGCTTTCTCGGTTTAGTGCCCCTAAAGGCCATTCTCAAGGGGCACGTGCCCTCTCGGCCCCCGGCCAGCACGCCACTGGTTCAAAGTCAGCAATAACTTATGCATCGTTCATACTGGTCACTTATCAAGCTTATTCAATTTGTTAGATATACAACAACTGTTCATACAGCTCCGTTTTGGCACAAAAGTTGCTAGAAAACTTTGAAGGGTGTTTTCAAATGGTCTGTTTTTACGAACTTTTGTGGGGAGTAGTGTGAACTGTTTTACAAAAATTGGTACTTTTTCCTTCAATTTTGTATTAGAAAGGAGCAATGTGAATGGGGAATTAATGAGCCTTATAAAATAAAGAATTTTATGGAACGACTTCAGATGGGACCTACATACAGAAGGCCAAACTATTAAAGGAATTTGTGTTACTAAAGACAATATCTTTCTAACTTTCTCTTTCTTGGGTGTTTGGTCTTGTTTCCTAGCAACCAGTTATGGCAAAATTTTGAATGCCAGCATTTTCCATGCATTTGTGCAGAAAAGAGTACTAAATGTGAAACTAGAAATATGGAGCAATTAACGAGCTTTTACTAATGAAATATGGATAAGAGAGGCCCAGAGATAAGGAAGTTACAGACTCATCCTTAAGAGCTTCTTACACTCTGTTCATTTTATAAGAATACCTAATTTTTTTCTGAGCCTCACTATTCTTAAAAATTTTCTGTTTTGAGCCTCAGATTATTCTTAAATTATTCTTAAATTGTTCTTGCTCAACACAAGGTGTAAATTCGCCTTAAGATCAAAGAAACATATTAAATGATTTTTGATGTGTTGATTCACCATAAATTTCAACGAATTTTAAACATATAGATATATCTAGCGTCAAAGTGACAAATGTTTTGTGTTGGGAGGAAACTCTTAATTAAATTTGATTCGACTATCAAAATATTTTAGTTTTGATGAAGGTTGAGCCTGGCAATATTCTTAAATTATTCTTAAATTTTAGCAATTTTGAGCCTCAATATTCTTATAGACTTTATTCTTATAAAAAAAGAGTGTATCAAGACCGAAATTCATTACAGTCGATTTGTTTGCAATGTATAGCGCTCCATCGATTTGCGACCATGCGATCATTTCTAGGCGATCGCTCAGAAGTAGAATCGGATTGAACTCTCAAAGCGACCACAACGACCACTTACGACTGTGAGAGTGAGAGCCCTAAGGACTAATCGTTTTGGTCGCCGAACAATCGATTGTAGTGTACTCACATGCAAATGTGTGTACATGCATGCATGCATGCATATATATGTATATGTAATTAAGTATACACGTTTTTTTAATACGAAAATCATTATTTTGCCTGAGCCTCAATTTTCTTAACATTTCCCGAAATTGAGCCTCAGATTTTCTTAAGTTTTTCTTAACTTTTACTGAAATAAGCTGGCTACAGTGGCTTAAAATTTCATTATTAGTATTGTATACATGAATTTGAATTCCATCTTTAACATTTTCAAGGCAATAACGACGAACTACCGATTTTTGGCCTATAAAAACACTTAATTTTGGAAAATGAGCCTCGTGATTTTCTCACGATTTTCTTAATATTTTGACGATTTGAGCCTCATTTTCTTATGCACTTTTTTCTTATAACAAAACGTGTATGTATATATATATATATATATATATATATATATATATATATATATATATATATATATATATATATATATATATATGTATATATGTATGTATATGTATATGTGTATGTATGTAAATAGTCTGTTGATACTACAGAACTTTACCACTGCACGAAAAAGCGGGAACATTATCCGCTTTTTCGTGCAGTGGTAAAGGTGTGTATGTATATGTATATGTATGTACTGTACTCACCCACACAAATAGAAAGGTCCTGGTTACTTTCCTCTTCTAATTTTCGCTTCTTCAATAGAATAGCTTTTGTTGTTCCAATTACGATGGGTAGATCAACATGAATTTCGTCCCTGAACAATTGATACATTCCAACTCGGACAAAATAATCAACACTTACACGTTTGCTCTTTGTTATAGTTGGCCCAACGTCAGGGATTCCAAATTCGAGGTTATCCCAACAAACAGTCTTCTTCGGCAAAACTCGATCACCGAAGTACTCGGTAACGACCTCTAAATGCAGTTTCGACTCCTTTTTCCGACGATAGCGTGTGCGTTTGAAGAGTTTTGCGTACAAGCTCGTCATTATTCGCTTTGAATCGTTCTCTGCTCTGCATGTGATTAGAATTGTACTTGATTGGGTGTAGCATACGTCATTCAAGTAAGCTTCAAGGTACAGTCTTCCATCGGGAAAGCATGTACCAAGTTCCTTTTCTGTTTGGCAACCAGGCCTAAATGAGTACTCGGGCAATGATGTATCAATTATTTGATTTATTGTTATGGCTGTTACCTTTGATGCATTTTTGCTCCATGGACGTGTTATTGTTGCTTCTAAGAAATACCGGATATAGGCCATCCCATACTCGCGATCCTTGGGACTCTCGAAGGAGCACGGCAGATATTTTGGCACCATGAAATTAAAATCGTAAGAAAAACGTCCTTGCGAATGCATTGGGACTTTTTCTGCAACATCACCAGGTTTCAGACCGAATAAAACTTTCCGTAAATCAACGATGTTTTCTTTCCTCGTGTTGTTTGCTTTCTTCGTTGAACCTTGCACTTCATCGACTTGGCTGTATCCCTCTCCGTAAAACCGCACTTGGATATTTTGCATCTCAGCCTGCCCCTGAAAATCGACCACCACATGCCCTCGCATTATCTCTCCTCCGCAGAAGCTGCTCCTTTCATCGTCTAATATGATATCAATTTCCTTCAGGTCCTTCATTTTGGTATCTGGCAATTTGTTCTTTACTACAGAGTCGTGTGGTATTCCAAACTTGTGCTGTGGAAGTAGAAAAGTATTTTGAATAGGAATTTACTGTGTTTATTACAATGCTTTTTGTAATTAAGAACGATTACAAATCAAAATTATACAAGTAATAGCTAGTAAACTCTGTGGTGTAGTCCAAAATTTTAGGAACCAGAACGCTGAAGTTTGAAACTAACATAGCACTCCATGGCTTTACTGTCGTTGCACAGATACAAGCAATTTGTTAACATATTGCTGCTTCACTAGGAAGCATTACCTCGTAGGCCAAGCAATTCACTACACATAGAGTTGAAATTAGCTTCAATAAGTAGCATAACAGTGGAAACCAACCATTTTTTGTGAGAAGGTGGTACATGCGAAAGTAGATTCTTGAATCTCAAAAACATCTAACGGTTCATATGCAACTAAAATTTTGATTGTCTGCGTATAAGATAAATGCTTTTGCTCAACAGTATATATTCTGCTCAGGGGCGAAGCTATGGGAGATTGTTGGGGATGACAACAACCCCAATTTGCCAACAAAAACACTTGTTTACAACAAAGAAGACCAATTTACCGACAGAAAAAGCCAAAAGGCTATGAAAAATGTCGTTAATTTGCCAACAGGCTAATTTTCTGGGGATGTGGCGCTCTCTCTGCAACCCTCATTGGGTACGCCCTTACTTTTTATGCTGACTATGAATCATCATAACTTCAGGTGAAAATGCAGTTTATCATTGAGCATGTGCAAAACTTTGGAGTTCGAGAAGTTTTTGCTATGAATATCACAAGAAATTTTTGATACTGAAGTCGTGAAAAAGCTAAGAAAGTTTCAATACTGGGTCGACAAAGCCTTTCTTATGGAAAATAAATTTTAGTATGTACAGTATATCTTAATATTTGCTAGATTCCAGCTCTCCTTGGTGCTCTTAGAACAGACAACGGTAGCCACTCTAAATATATAATAATAATAATGCAATAATCAATTTATTTATAGTAAGCTTATTTGCGCTTACTGCAAAAGCTTAAAGAAAACATAAATATATCATTACAGAATAGTGTCATAAAAGCAAAAAACAAAAAAATATATTATTGAGAAAGTAATAAACTATATATTATTTGTAATATGACATAAGAAATTCTAATCCAAGAAGCCAACTTGCGCTACACATTGCCTACATATTCTACAGGGGCAAATTTTCCTGACCTTTCCAATGCTTTATAACGTTTTTGAATTCGTCAATAGTTCTGGAATTTTTAGCTTCACCTGGCACTGTAAGCCACAATGAGCAGCGTAAGAGCACTGCACTCTGCATTCCATAGGATACTGTCTTAATTCGTGGTAACTCTAAGCTATTCATTCGTAAAATATTTGGCGTTTTTTCTGCGCAAAGATTCTTTTCATAAAGCAAGGGTTTAGGCCTAAATTTGTCTTGTATATTTCTGACATTAGTAGTTGTAAGGGCCACTGATGGATTGAAACTAATTTGTCTTGTTACAGTAGTTCAAGAAAGCTAGACGATGTATCATTATATATAGTGCGCAGGGCTTTTCATGAATGCGATTAATTCTGTTGTTCATTCGTCTGTCAGAAAACATCCAAATTAAGGGACAGTAGCTAAATTGAGATGGTAAGAAAGCCCTCATAATTTGCCTTAATTTTTCCATATCAACGTAATTAGAGATTCGAGATAGGGCGTGCAGCTTCTGATTAGTCTTCTTGCATAGGGCAGCTACGTGTGATTTAAAATTAAGCCTTTTATCAATAATTACCCCAAGAAGTTTTTCTTCTTTACTTTCAGTTATTACGTCTTCTCCAATTTTAAGGGAGAGTTTTTCTCTACTTTTACCAAAAATCAGCAGATGACATTTCTCAGCATTCAGCTTCATGCAGTTATTATCAAGCCATATAGCACTGTTACAAACAGCAGTCTCTAATTTTCGAATGACATCTACAGCGCTAGTGTCGTGTGCATAGTATGTTGTGTCGACTGCGTAGTTGCACACTTCAGTGCCACCCTTGATTATAAATAGATTGTTTATGTAAATGCTGAAAAAGAGGGGCCCTAGCACAGATCCCTGGGGCACACCTTGAATTGCTGTTTTCCATGAGCGAAATGATCCATTCGCATTTACTCTTTGCCTTCTTCCATGCAAGTAGTCATGCATCAATGTCAGCACTTCTTTCCAAAACCATAGGCTCCCAATTTTGCAATTAGGAGATCATGGTTTATGCAATCGAAAGCATTCGAAGATCCATACAGCGACAGCAGTTTCTCCACGGTCCAATGCCCTTTTGGTGCACTCAACAAACTTGAGAAGGGCGTGTTTAGTGCTATAATTTTTGCGAAAACCACAAAGGTTTGGGGAAAGAAAGCTGCTTGCGAATTGCTTTATCTGATTTTCGAGCATTCTCTCAAAAATTTTTGAAATGCTGTGGAGACATGTTGTCGGCCTTTGGTTTGTTTTTAATGACGCATCGTCTTTCTTATGTAAGGCAATGATGTCGCCTTCTTTCAGCTTGTCAGGAAAGCTATTCTGTGCTACGTTTTCATTTAGAATTCTATGTAGCAATGGTGCAAAGATGAATGAATTGCTTTTAAGAATCTTAGTGAGTTTGCTATCCATGGGTGCCGCCTTGCCAGTATTAAGTTTTACAAGTTGATGAACAATTTCATCAATACTAGTTTCCCTAAAGTTGAATTCTAAACTAGTAGCTAGCAGGAAAAATCTCCAATATATTTTCAAATGTATCACCTTGCCAGCTTACATTCAACCAATGAAGCAATGATTGTTGTTTTATCAACATTAAGTATTAATTTTACTAGCTATTTACCATCTATATCTATTTCTATATCAATAAGCTGTGGGCTGTGTTAAATAATAGCATAAATACCAGTAATAATTCTGCTTTTGAACCTGCTATTAATTCATTGTACTACCGGACTTTATGTACCTGCAATTAAGACTTTCATCAGGAACTTTAACGAGCATGGTGGTAGATTGTAGGCTCTCTGTAGGTAATAGGCGTCGAGTAGCGACTCCATTTTAGAAGTAGTTGCACAATACTTAAGTGATGTTAAGCTACATCTATAGTTATCATTCAAGATATTCAGAGAGCAAATGTTTATTTCATACTCTCATCTGCTAATAATCAATAATGTGTCACAACATTTGGAAAGTGTAGCGTAAAAGTTTTTAAAACAAATAAACAATTCGTCAAAATTTGCTTTGGTGTGTAGCATAACGTTAAATGCCTAACAGTCTAGGAAGCGTAACGGCGTTATGCAGCGATAGCCCCCGACTAACCCTTGCTTATAGTTTATTGGGCTATTCGGAGTAAACCTAAGAGGTTAGAAATTAATAGTATTATACGATATTTAGTAGAATTTTTTTCATTTTTATCAGTATTCAGGGATAAAAAAATTTTTTCTGACATTGATTAAGTTAGCTTATTACTTTTAAAATGAAATTTAGTTATACTAGCTTGAAGTCCAAGGCATGTAGAAGCTGTCGAAAATCCTAGCCTATGTGCTCTGCTATATCAAAAAGAGTTATTTGGAATCAGGAACGTATGAAATTGAGCTTAATTGAGAGGTGCCTGAAAACAGAAGTCAGTTGTGCAACAAATGAAGCTCACAGTGTAGAAAATCTTTATATAACGCCCAAAGACCTGCTTGGAACAAAACAGATTGTAAACGTCAAGTCACGAAGGTGGCAATTTGAGTGTTCTGACTTTTTTTCATTCTACTGCTGATTTACTTATGAGTCTCTTTTGAGGTTCATTGTCAGGGCAATTTAGCCTAATGAACAAATACAATGGTACAAAGTTTGGATTAAATTTTGTTGCTCAGTGTCTGCTGGTAGTGTTCATCTTTATCGTGGTGTTCCTCTAGGAATGAATCAATCCAATTTCATTTACTCATTCTATCTTCATACTCGAAGCAATCAAGTTTCTTTTTAATTTGCTGTAGTGCAACAAGTCCACTTCAAGACTGTTATTTTTCTCATAGAGTTCGTTAGTGTGACGTCACAAAAATTACATTTTGGATTGGAATTCTAAAAAAAGCACTTAGAAACATCTACTGTTGAAAAATTTCATCTCGATCTGAAACATGATGATCGAGATATAGGCAATTGAATACTAACATAGTTCCTTCAAATCATTGTATTTTCAGGCTTGTTCCAAAGGTTTAGAACCAGGAGAAAGTACAGTTGCTTGTATGGCAAGTCTTTCGTCTTCAAATAGTCGTATTTCATTCCATTTTGACAAAATTCGCCTAAAATTTTCAACACATGTCTATTTTATGGTGCCCTCTCACTCCATGCGGTCAAAATATAAAACTCTAAAAATAAATTTTATGACGTCACCACTAATAAGCTCTATTGACTGGACCTTATATGCATCAGGGGATTCTGGTCACTTTTGTGACACAGCAATCAGATTGAATTCATACTACTTGGTTAAAGACCGTAAGCATAGAAGAGGTAGTGGTAGGGGGCTGCAGTCCCTCTTAGTTGGGCAGAAACCCCCTACATTCGGGCAACTTTCCTGAAAGAACAATAGAAAATTTGGGCAAGTTTTCTCACTGTTCTCACTTCACTCATTCGGGCAGAAGTGTTACAGGCCCCCTAAATTTGAAGTCCTCCTACGCCTATGCTAAATACTGCAGGATTAAAATGTAGCAGTAGCCAGTGAACGCTGTCTTTCTTTCACGCATTAAAAAATAACCAAACGTGTTCTGTTTACGTTGAAATGCATTATGAAACTCTTCCTTTAGTTGAATTGTTGTCTTAGAACATATCACAGACATACAGTGGGTCTCTAATATTTCCTTTTTCATCAGGCTTTCAGCCTTCTTTGATTGTGCTAGCTGTGTGGTTGATTTTTCTTGCTCAAATTACATGTAAACAACGTTTACTTTCGGAATCTACGTCTATTTTGATGTTTTCCAATTAAAATCAAGGAGTTTAATTTTAAAGGACACTATCTAAATATTTCAACAATATCTCACCTTGTCAATGGTCCATAATGAAGTGAACCAAAAGCTGCTATTGGCGTGAAACTAGTGTTCGTTGAACAAAAGTGGCCTTGTTCATGTCTGAAATTGCTAAATGCTATCATTCAGCTACTAGTAAGATGAGTAGTGAGATACCTGAATTATTAATTCAGAATTTGACTGATTGGCATAGCAGTGCGTGGCTTCTATTGATAAAGACTTGGGTGCTCGCATTCACTATGAGTTTAAATATTATTTGAGGAAAATAGCTGATCCACGGGTAAATGTAAGCAGGGATGAGAGAAAATGACAAATACGCACCATGTAATGGCTTGTAATAGCAAAAAATAAATGCCTTAAAAAGCCTAATAATGAAATCTATGAAGGCTTCTTATGCACGTAACAATTGGGTTGTTCCGTAGGTAATACCTTGGAAAACTGGATGTGATGAATGCCTGTGTTTGTACGATTAAGGGTATTGCATTCGTACGTGTGCCTAGGCCAGCAAAGTTATATAAAAACAAAGACGAGTATATGGGAATACCCCAAAACTTGCATAGGTGACAAAACTGAAACTGCATTTATTTATTCTGTTAGAAATTGTTTGTTATAGATGGTCACAATTTTTCTGAACGCCTCCTCCAAAGTGAGATTACCTAGGTTGTCACTTCAATAAGTAGCAGTAGCGCATGTAAATGTAGGGAACTTAGTGTAATTTAGGTCTCAGCCTCTTATTCATATTTCAACATATCTTTTACGATTCAATTCAATAGCTGATGAAAAATACTGAATTGAATTAAAA
The DNA here is from genome assembly GCA_900291935.2 of Cassiopea xamachana. Lineage (NCBI taxonomy): Eukaryota > Metazoa > Cnidaria > Scyphozoa > Rhizostomeae > Cassiopeidae > Cassiopea > Cassiopea xamachana. Next base: position 8,949,319 of record OLMO02000297.1, read on the forward strand.
CACGTTCAATGAAGCAGTAATTTCAAACTAACAGGTAAGCTTGTGCCAGCCACGTAGCTGAGGGGACGTCGCCCCCAATTCGTTTCACTTGTCAATTCCACCCCCCTACAGTCTCCTTGAGCTAGGTACTCAAGCAAGAAAATTAAAACAGAAGAAGTAAAGGAAAAATACCTCATTTCTAGGCACCCATTGTGTAATCTGACCCCAAGAGGCTCATTCATACCTTTGGATTCCTCTAGACGGCATAGACATATCCCTTGATGCACCTTGTAACCCTATCTTTCTGCAGCCCTTTTTCGAACAAATGCTCAATATAACAGTTATTAGATAACAATTGAATGGTATACATGCGGACGATCCCACAGCTTTCAGATCTGAATGTAAGGTTTTCAAAAATGTGATTCTGCGAAGATTTGAATCAAGCAATGCCGGTATTGGGGAAGTCTACCTGTCTTTATGAAAACACAGAAGCAGCACCTATCCCTACCGCATTATAAAAACGTTGTATGATATGCGGATATGCTTCAGCAAAAGTTGAGTGTCTCTTCTCCGCCCTGAACTATGTTGATTCACCAAGAAAATGCAAGAGCAGTCCATGGAGAGAGAATGCTCTCGCTCACCTTTTATTTGAGAAGGATATGGTAAGAGAGATTCAATTTGAAGATATTGCTCAAGTGTGGTTGAAGAAACCGAGAAAGTTGTTTCTTAAGCAACATGACTCTAGACTCTATTATCTTTATAGTTTATTTTGGTCATTACCTTGTTTGTTTTTGAATTACAGAGTTTATGCTGTGGCGAGCAGATAAAATTTAAGGACTTTTTAATGAGTTTTAAGGACAAAAAATAATTTTTTAAAGAGGATAATTTGTTTGTTTTTCTTTGACAAATAGCGATTCTTTTCCTAAATAAATCTACCGCAAAAAGCCCTCCCCCAAGAATTGATCAGAAATAAGGAGCTCTTAAGGAATTCTGTCTAAAATACACGAATATAAAGCATTTTTAAGCGGCCATAAAAACGTAAGATAAATCGAAAGAGTTTTTAAGGAGTTAAATGAGTAGCACGAACCCTGGAATTAGTGTTTAAGCGATAGCAGTATGGATATGTTTAATTCTTTGCCATACTTCCCATATACACTACCAGATTGCAATAATCGTGTTTTTGTTGCTGTTTGTCGGCCTGTTTGGTTTTCTATTTAGTTTTGAAATACGTTCATTCAATCCTTACGCAATGTCAATTTTACTGACTGATTGATTGATTGATTGATTGATAGCGAGACCCTCCCTCTCTGGTAACGGCTCACAGAATTGCCTTTCACTTCAATGAAACAATCTAATACAAATCAAGGTACCTTCCCTCCCTGTTAGAGGCATTACATAACGAGTGAATGACCCTCAAATAGCTTATGTTGTCCGGCCCCTTTGGAAAAATTTTCCACCATGAGTGCTCCCCCGGTTAAGCAGAGCCAGCTACATAACTGGCTTGTACTGCTCAGAAATGACATATTTTGAAATTTGTCTGGTTAGCTCAAGGTCAGAGCCGCTCGACCTTTTGAATATGGGGGGATGGGTAAATCTATACCAGGTTTCCTGATCGGACAGGTGGGGCTCGAAAGGGCAGGACCAAAGTACAAGCAGAACTAATTTCTAACCTACTTCTGAAACCCATCATGCCACATAGAACTTACGATTGGGAGGTTGGCCGTTTCTTCTCTATTAACGCTTTGGCCTACGAAAAAGCATATTGCAAAATCGCAATGTGACTTACAGCATATAGCCTGGGGCAGTGGTGTCATCCTTAACTGTAACAAGGGGGGCTATGTGATAGGAAATAAATGGACCACACCTTGGACCGCGCCCATTTCTGCATTTATGAAGCTAATTTTCTTGTTACTACTGCGAATGTCAAAATATGAACAGAAGAAGAAAGCCTACGCAGGGTTGTACCATTCTTCTTCTGTTGTCAGGAGCATACTTTTTCATCCACCTCCTTTCGCAAATGCACAGTTAACAACATATTTAGCCTAAAATATGTTCGATGAAGTGGGGCTGAGCCCCCTTCACGCTTCCCCTGGTCTTGGGGCACATTAAGGATGCATGGTGGTGCGACACTCCAGATCACCAGTCATCCCATGGCGAGTCGTGATAAATGCTTGAACAATAAAAAATGTTGACGCCCGACGATTTGAAATCATTGGTCTAATGCATTCTACTGCCTTTCTTAAATCTGCTTCTAATGGTTAAAATACAAAAGATGGGCAAAGAACAGAGTTGTACTTTCCAATAGCGAATGCTGCTTATAAACATTAGCATGATGGCATTGCTTTTCTATGACATGATAACTACAGAATCTAGATCGTAATTTTTCTTGTTCTAGATAACGTACCATATTCATCTTAGATTTTGTATGCAGCAGAAATCCACTATAACAGATTGTCTGCCGAATCAGAACAGTCATTTTCTCTGATATTTCCGTAATTTCTAGCCTGTTTTTCCTGATTCAATTTAGGTACTCAGCAAACACTACACACTACGCTTATCAAAATACAAGAGCATCTCAGCAGATTCTCGCTTATTTGAGCAAATTGTGCGCTATTTCCACCATGGGAACTGAAAACCAACAATTTCATTATGAGCGCAATGTGTTTTCTTGCGAGCTTTTTGGCATATTGGGAAATCGATGGACTGAAGCAACAAAGACATACATTTACCTTGATAGGTCCCTGATTTTCTCTAACATTAGCCAAATTCCCTGATTTTTCCTTGATATTTTTTGAGCATAACCCATTGCCTTAATTTGCCCCTGAAGTCCCTGCTTTGGCAGACAATCTGTACAAGTATAAAGTCTGCTAAAGCACAAAAAACTGAAGAATAAACTCAATAAAATGCGAAACTTTCATAGCAGAGAATTTTCATAGTAGAAATCTCAATGTTATATTCTCACAATCTAAAGCGACATCAAACAGGGAACTGTGAGAAAATGGGACAAAGAAGCGTCTGGGTAGGGAAAAATAATATTTCTCTTGCTATAAAAGTAGAACGCGGGTCATCGCCCTTTTAGCATGCAGTAGAAAAATTACAGCTAATTTCATAAAAGATTCATGACACAAATCTTTAGTAAAGTTTTTCAAGCGAATTTATGTCTGGTTATGGGTAATGACTGGTAGGGTGTCGCCACTCCAATAGAAACTCTCTATATGAACATTGAAAAGTACTACAGTTACACCTACGTGGGGGTGGGAAGGTGTGAACAAGCAGAAAGGCTAATTATGCAAATTACGAAGCTCTGTAAAACCATAGAATTCAACACATGGTCAGTTTCCCAACATAAAATGTCTTTATGTTCTATTCAGGGTGAGGGAAATCTTGGAATGAATGAAGTGATTGAAAAACTTAAGGAGATAGTCATACAGCACTACCATATCCTAAGAATTTAGAACTTGAACAAGGAAAAGGTTTTACTAATAACACTGAGGATCAAAAGCTAACTATCCATGTAATCCTGACCTACCATTCAGAAGATTTCGTACTTTAACTTGCAGCCTTCAAAACCCTCTCTTTTCTAAGCTAAGATGTTTTCTCACCACCACGCAATGCCAAAGAGTGGCGAAGTGTGTTTTATCTTTCCGCTATCACAATCAATGATAAAGTAATAACAACATAACAAAAGTTAAAAAGAACTGACTGAAAATTGTGCTAAGGTAATGCATATAATTCCCCATACTGTATCCTCTCTACAGTACGTAAAAATCGATAAGGGAGCGGTCATTAAGTCTGACAGGTACTGGGGTGGAAGCAAACTTGGAAGCGTATGAAATGTTCTAAGGATTGTTGATGGGGGTTTTCAAGAGATGCTTTAGGAGGGTACGAAACCAGAGTAAGTATTAATATCAAGCTTTCATAATTTCATAACTGTGTATCTTTTATGTTCGTTCTTGCATTTACAAATATGGTCGACAATAAGCATTCAATGTCTTAGAAGAAGAAGCGTTTATTTTTCTAAATCCTTGGTCTTTGGATTGCATTGACTTTGTTTCCCATTCTCAGACGCACCCGCAGGGCTGATGAGTGGGGATATAAACAGTTTTGCATATCTTTGTGGGATTATGGAATTTAAGAGAAAAATTTTATGGGGTATGAAAATTTCTGGTACTCTCATTGATTTGCTTCCACTCTGGTATCTATCAAACTTAATGACAGCTCCCTAAGTGACGTAAAAATTGACAAGTGACGGAAAACCAACAAGCATCATAAAAAACTAACTAAAAACCCAACTAACCAGAGGAGAGGTAAAAGGCAATCATTCGAATGCATGGATAGGCTGTGAATAGGCTATATATATATATAAATATATATATATATATATATATATATATATATATATATATATATATATATATATATAT